>CM032667.1:57031813-57179930 GCA_019095985.1 Streblospio benedicti
TGAAGTACATTGTATGTTACAACGGAAACATTAGCCTAATAGCACTCCTTGTATTTGGTAATAAGTCAAAACGTCGAGGGATCTTTGTTTTTGTTTTTGTTTTTATTTATGTATTTTGTTACAACAATTTTATTTTACTAATGGTATTTTGCTCATTATAGGTTTATATATTGTTGTCGTCAAACCTTGACAGTAAATGAAATTGAATTGATAACCGTGTAAATAACATCTGCTCATTTCTGGTATTTACATGTAGGTCTTTTTATGTGATGCAAACAACAACAATTCATTGTTTGTGAGCAGCAGAAAACAAAACAACCTAACCCAATTAGTGAACTGGATGAGGAACCAACATTCCTTTTTACTAACTTACACCTAATGACACACATTTACCATCAACGAATGTACATAATGGTCAAGATAAAAGTGCATAAAACGTATATGATGAATACTATATAATAATTGATGAAACCATGGTATCATATAAAATCGAAACATTTCGCTAATGAACCCGCAGTAGATTAGGTACTAAAGGGGTAGTGAAGCGGAACATAATTGCAGTCTAAACTAAGCTCAAATTTACAATGGATGCACGATTCACACCCAATGCGTTCGGGACAAATCAGAAACAGATTCCGAATTGGAGCTTATTTCAGGTCTTTATTCTATACAGTGATTGCGGGCATCAAATACTAACTAACCAAGAAAGGGTTATTTCTCCCGGACTCTTCAATGCCCACGAGCCAAGGATCGGTCTCATGGGGCCTCACAGGGTGTTAATAATGCATGGATTGCCTTGTAGTGGTTGTTTCCAATCACATGGGGGAAATGGGTCTTCTTCATATTGCAATAATGTATATATTTCCCAAAGAAGATTAAAGCTGATTAAAACAAACACTCACACAAAACTAAAACAAAAACAAACAAACAAGCAAGCAAGCAAACAAACAAACAAACAAACACAAACAAACAGGAATGCAAACTACACAATGGGAAGACAAACCAGGATTGATTTTGGAAACATATTGTAAGGTGAACAGCGTGATGGAGTGAACTCACTCATGCTGACTTAACATCAGGTTAATGCCCAGTGTTTTCTCATACGTGACTACAGTTTCATAATGTACTCAGCAACAAAACACAAAACGTGGAAAACACAGTCAATACACACAAGCGCGCACGCACACGCGCACGCATGCACCTACAAAACAACTATCCAAGCTCTACACAGAAAACACAATTTCAATGATATGGAACGTTAACATTCATGACATTCAGGCCTTGCACGTCTCTTTAAATGCTATGTTTGTGAGCGTAATAATTATAGTAAGATGCCAATGGGTGCATTATTATGCAGAGCGGGATCTTTCTCTTCCTTCATCAAACTCTGGTGTTTAATTAGCGCGTGCTAACGAGCCATTCCCGCACGCCTGATTGGAAATTGACCCACATTGTACATTGTAATTAGCATTCAATTGATATTGCAGGTGAGACACGCTATACACGCCTACGCACATGTAAGTAGAACATCTTATCCGCACGTTTACCCGATTTACACATAAGGTAGTAGACTACTTAATGTTTTATTCATGGGACCCAGCCTCATGAGAAGGGGGAGGGGTTATATATTACTAATATCAATAATAACTATTATATATGGTGATGTGTATGGTATAGTGAACTTGTAATGCCCTCTCCGCCCCCCATGATGCTGGGGTCCATGGTTTCATCACTTCTTGTATTATTGTATTTAGTTTGACATATTCAGGATGAGTTTGCACACTATCTGTTAGATCGTGGAATATAACCAAGCGCCCCCCAATGACTACAAATACCATGAGTGATTTGGTAAATTTAGCATTACCGATTGAGCGACTCTAACTTTAAGAAGGATTGTTCGTTCGGGTAAATCCGACGTCAGCATGCTCTATTTCACGATTTACACTCCAATCTAGTGATCAAATACCATTCTATCATGACTAAAATCCACACTAAACGAGTGTCTGATTCGTTTTTATTTGAAAATAAAACATATCATAACGGTCTCGATGCCAGTTTGACCATGCGACGTCAGCGGCTGTATAGATAATTTGACGTTACTAGTCTAATAACGCGTGCAGTAAAACGTCCAATTGAGCACGCCGCTCGACCAATCGGTTATTGGCGGTGATTTATGCACGGAATGATAGAATGGAAAATTTACAATGCGCACCTCTTTTCAAAAGTTTGACTACCTTCTCATACTCATAAAAAGTGGCGCAAAACTCATAACACTTCAACACGACTGTGAGGAGACAAACAAACATTTCTATGCATTCGTGGACTGTACAAACACACATCTGTAATGATGCCCAACTTGTTCTGTTTTCATTGCTACAAAAACTGATATATGACTCTTTTGGGTGTGGTGAGGGTTAACGTTTCCCACCTCACCTCTCTGTCTCACTTTTGTGTACTCTATATTATGAATTCATAAATACTGTGTGTTATACGCTGAATTCTAGAGTTCGTTTGTATTTCTTCTTTCACACATGCATACAATAAACAGGGTTTAGACGGATAAAGTCTGATCATGAAGAAACAGGTTCTTACGACGTCAAATGTCATCGACCCCCCCACACCCACTTCTTTTTTAACTACCCCCTTCCGTCGCCGATTGGATAGGGAGCTGGACTCGTGACCAGAAGGTCGTGGGTTCGATTCCCGGTCGGGTCTGGTGGTAAGTGTTGAGCAAACTTACCTCTAACACTCAGGTTGCACACTGCTCCGTGGTACCTAGACGTTAAATAGGTACAGGTCGCAAATGTGAGTAATAAGCACCTGTGCTCAATAGCAGCAATGCCGTATGCAGCCAGTGTTGTATGCTCCCCGGGGAGTTGAGAAAGATATATATATATAGTGTGAAAATGATGCCACTGACCTGGTGTAGATGTAAAGTCGCTAGAAAACGGCATGAGCTGTTCATTGAGACTATAAACTAATACATATAAATATACCCCCTATACAACCCACACAGCAGAAGGAAAAAAAGAAGAAAAACAAACAAACCAACAAACAAGCAAAAAACAATGAAAAAATAAGACATTCGGGGGTGGCTTGCTTTGTTGCGAGGTTTCGTACTCAGGAAACCCATGCACAAAAGCTCTGTTTATAACATATTAACCCCTTTCCGAAAGCATGGATCGGTATAAGAGACTATGAATTACTTCAAATTGAACAATGATAAGAGTATCATTACAAGTAGATAGCACATGTACAGTAAAAATGTTATCAGTCTATGTTCTCCGAGACCAGTATAGTAGAACCTCTAATTAAGACCACATCTCTATCTTGACCACCTCTATCATAAGACATTTTTTGAAGATTCAAGTCTTTATAAAGTGACGGCTGCGATCCTATTTAAAGTTCAATTCTCTATTGAAACAATTCTGAAGTAGTACCACGGGTGTTCTCATCCGAGAGGTGCTACTGTATGTACAGGTGGTGTTTTAGTGCCATGTTTCATGGCACCACCAATCTGATGTGGATCTAGATGTGCCTAAAACTACCAGAGATTTTGACGTGTTATTTCATTGCTCATGTTTAAAACATATTGTTCGTTAAAAAAGGAAAATGGGAGGCGTGGTGATACATATCAAATACAGATCTCCATTTATCACACAGGCTTTATGTCTCAAACTAGTACACGTCATCGGTTTTCCATGCAGGGTGTGGTTTAGAAGCATCGCATTACATCTGCATCACCCTGGAAAAAGTATTTCCTCATTACATGAAATGCAGCAAACTTTCTATTTCTATAACTAGTTTCTCCTTATCTTCAGGGGCAAATAATACTCATCGTCAATAGACATCCAGCCTATAAAAGCTACAGTAGAACCTCTCTATTAGGACCACCTCTGTGACCAGTGTAGGGGGGTCTCAATAGATAAGCCGTCTCTATACGGAGGTTAATCTTGGTAGCTTTATGAAGCGTTTGGGACCATGAACAGTGATCTTATTACTGATGTGGTCTCAATAGACAGATAGTCTTAACTGGAGGGTCTACTGTACAGGTCATGTGTCTGAAAGTTAGTTCACACTCAAATGGAAAATCAAGGCATCATGCTTAGAAATTGAATGAAATCTCAATATTCACAGTTCCATTTAAAAATAAAGACTAGATATGAGTAAACGGTGGCATCAGTACAAGACGCTACTGATGCACAGAACGCAACCCCCGTGGTTTAAACAAATGTCAACCAACGTAACATTCATAAAGTCCACGGTCGAGGCCCCTCGTCTTACGCTTGACATTGGCCATTGTTCCAAAACATTTTAGTAGGCCTATAGTTTTGCATTTGTATGCAACGTATTCCAGTGGTCCCTAGCGAGTGAGAACCAAGATTTGTGTGAATTGACTGTAATGTGATTTGAGTCAAAGATAAACGAGCTTTGCATTAAAGTGCGCAGTGTAAACCACTTACATGTATAATGTCGAACGAGGGGATTTCACAGCGTACCGCTCACTGAAAAGTAGATAGTCCGAGGTTGTCTTAAATAGTAGCTTAGTAGTAGCGTGTAATCAACATATAAATATATTTTGAAATACACAATTGCATCTTAAATCGTTACTAGTAAACAATCATTTGCAGTATTGAAAAAAATGAATTTATACATATTATTGATGTTATCAATCACGCAAAAAGTAATTCATATGCCACCTCGATGTACCAGGTCCTATGTTATATCTCTATGAAGCGTTAGCATGAAAACAAACTTTGTAGCTTAATTCATCCTTTGATGCTTTTGAGCCAAAGAAATGTTTCAATTTGTTACTACCAATCCTCCCTCAAATACAAATGTACCCTCATAAATGGTTCGTTTCATCTTTTTATAAATACAAATGCCTTGCATAAATTTTTCATATCGTTTTCTGTACCATCTTCAAACATTTAGTAGCTGTATTACAGACCTCTACATTGAACATAGTGTAATTCATTGCAAGTGCTGTATTAAATATATTTCAAAGTGCTATCTTACACATATATGTACAATGGTGTTTGTGAAGACAACTCTCCATCTAATCTAAACTGTATGTCCTTGAATTTAGTGCAAGTATTGAAATATTGTGGGTCACTGAATATATAAAATGTAGGTCAAATATTGAAAAATGTGGATCAACCGCGAATCAAGGACTACATGTACTAGTTAATTGATTGAACCCCAAGTGTATTATATGTATTGGCAATGAAGCACATTGGAAGCCACATATACATCTCTAATATAATTCTTTTTCGCGTAATATTATTGGTTATCATGATCCAAAAGTATCCGATAGCCCAGAGAGGGTGGATCATAACCTCCAAATTTCAAAACAGTGTTGTAATTGCTTAGAAAAGAATAATAAATACAAAACCGGGTTTGTTGTGTCACATGAATTATTTTATCAGGATTCGTTCTTGTGGTGCATCAGGGCCGCACTTTAGGTTCACTGTGATACGCCAAAGTCCTCACAAGATAAAATAATTCATGTTACATACTCACCCAGGTTTGTCTATTTCTACTTTGATCATCAAAGGTGCTGTAAACAATAACATGCTGATCGTTACCTACTGATGAAGCCATTGGATTACCGCATTGAAACTACTACATTTAAAACATTCAAAACCACTATCAAAACAAATATCATATCTTTATAAATGTGAAAATGAATCTAGCCTTTGCAGACGTTTCAAATGGTCAGCTTGGTCAAGTCTTATTTTCACAGATAGGGGAAACTTACGCATATTTCCATGAATACAGCTAACTGGAGGAATTCCTTCAAGAACAAATGCATTTAGGTGTCTGAATAAAACACCCTTGCATCTGCACATACACACAAAGGACATGCACGAAGGACGACGTGGGAGACTTTTTGGTGTAGGTCTTATTAATCAAGTTGATGAATGCACCCACAACACATCTGATATATGTTCAGTAATGACTTACGTCGAGCCACTTGGTGTATTCGCTCTACGTGCAGGGTGTAAAAGTCATTGGGCAATCGCACTGGCAGATCCATGCTTTCAGAGAAAGGTTTTGAGGTAACGAACGGATTTCGTGTGGTTTGTACGCATAAAACCTCGTGAAATGAGGTAAAATAAGTGGAAGCGAGGGAGCGCCACCCACACCATATGCATCTGCTAGTGGACTTCACGCGCTAGACATGTTAGATAGCCTACTTTGCCTATCTTTGATTCTTTGACCAAACTCAAAACTGGTTGACTAGTAGTAACTATCCTGAAAGAGTAGTAAACTTGAATTTGCGGTTCTAGCGGTTGGAATCTCTTCATACCTACCTATTACATTCTTTGCATCTCTATATCCATGCATCTATCTCACACACTCTCCATATCAGTCTCTCACTTTGTCTCACGCCCCTCTCTCTTGTATATACCAACGGCAGCAATGACATGGCAATGAGGAACCTTGTTAGTTTTAATGAACTGACTATCAGTCAGAACGTTCATCCAATTACAAAAACACACAACTGAAGTCACCTAGGTTCGTTAACATCCTATGTACACATTATAGTCTTTTGTCCAAAGAATTCCCCGTACACTCCCACAATGCCATACTAGGGTCGTTGTACGCATACAAACAAGGCTCCATAAGGATATAGAAGTCAAAATGTTGGCCCAGTGTGTTCGGTAAATGTTTTATATCTGCCTCGTGGATGCGGTTGCCTACTTCCGGTTTAATGTACATTGTACGTACAATTGGGCCATGCATGGGCTTCAGCATCACGGGAGGGGGAGGGGTAGTGGGTATATAATGGTCTACTACTATGGTTTGCAAACACTATACCATACAGAACTGCACTATTTATACTACCCCACCCGGATAAGTATGAATAATGACATATATGTACTTTCATATTATAAAGTTTAATATTGGACAGATTCCATGAAAACTGTTTAAATTTTGCAATCTATTTGACTTGTGTAAACATTACAATACTGTTAAATGCAAAACCATGCATATTGCAGGAATACATCAATTCGCGACAAGAGTGTGTAAACTATTACTTTTTCAGTTTGAGAATTGAGTGCGCGCCCTCTCTCTTTGAATTAAAATTGAGCGCCCTCCCTTCTGTGCCTAATGAAAATTGAGCGTCCCTCACCAAATGACCACCCCCTCCCTGTACAAGTAATGATGGTCGCTCCATAAAGCAAAATAAAACACTGCACATCTGTCAAATGGCCGCATCAAGGTTCAAATACAGTCAAAAATAGAACCCATCTATAAAAGGTGTACGAAGGATTCCTCTATCAATGACTCTATAACACACGCAATGGACTAGTTTCCTCCAAAAAACAACAACAACCCACACACGTAGACCCTACATACGTTTAATGAGCCGCTTGTATCACTGACATGAGGCTCACTCATTTTTCCCACTTTGAAGGTCTCACTGGTGAACATAAAGTACACGTTTGAGTTTGTGTGGGCGGGTTGTGAGACTTCAGGCGGCTTCTAATTTGTGTCCAATGTTTTCATCACTGTACCTTTTGTGTCTGTATATATAGGCATACGGTGAACTTGATTCCCTTTATCTTAAGCTATTGTCCCACAGTCATGGAGTTTGAATCAGAATCAGTCGTGGTATTGCAGCATTTGTTTTTGATAATCTATTTCACCCATCGAGTGTTCTACTCATATCGCCGACTAAATATGTGGGAATGAGCAGTAGGCTTACTGATGGTGTGACTGGGGGTTTATTGAAGCATGTCCAGTAAAAAACTAGCTGGGGTACACAGTATTGCTAACTATACCTCATTCATATTAACACCATATGGCTAAAGGGAAAGAGAAAATATGTCACTAAATACGAAGTGTCATCCTTATCGGTGAAAATGTCAATGTTTACTGCATAGCAGTTTTATAGAATCATGTTTGATTGCAACGTTCCTATTTAAAAAAAAAATCATGTTTGATTTTTTGTTTATGCCGATGCCTACTTTTGTTAAATTGCAGTAAATTACAGCAAATCCTGTTACATGGTTCATACCAATGAACTTACGTCTTTGTAGGCCAGGCACAAACGGCGTACACCGCTAACGTAATTGTGGCTTAAATTGTATGAAATGAATCAGGCTTCAATTTGTAGGGAAATGGAAAGTTTCTTAGTGAAACCATTAGTGAACCATATAGGGCAACGTACATGTAAATGGTTTTAGTGTGTGCTTTACACTCCTAGATATAAGAAGCCAATGGAAACCATGCATGTTTCACATAAAAAACAAACATTGAAAAGGTATGCACAGCAAACACGTACCAAAGTACATCAATGCAATAAAAGGACATAGCTTTCTATATAGATGTATGTGAATATTTAATTGGGGGCACCGATCTACAGTAATAGTGTTGGTCTTTAAAAATTCCCTAGCTGTCTAGAGTAGTAGCTCTAATGCTTGTTCACATGGGACATTTTTAGACAAGGGAATTGTGCATAATGTCAACGCAGTTCTCTGTTAAAGCTAAGGTCACACAATTGCGAATATTGAAGACACGGTGTTTTGCAACCATCGTTATTTGACACATTGTCTCGTCTATAAGCATGTATGGTTAATGCTTATATTACTTGATTCTGGTATACAATCACCTTACTAAACTTTATGACCCATGAATTGTAATTCACCAATACTCGCACACCCCCATCGACAGACTATCTAAACCGACCGCCCGCCCCTGTGGCGGGTCCGATACAGCTAAGTATTGTGGCATACGAGTAATCGCACTCTCTACCATCCCCAGGGTGCCGTTTGTCAATGGCGGGGGTACCGCCGCACAGACAGCCCTGTGTCATAGTGCCTAAGCCCTTTACTCGGGGATTAGTCATCGACGCCGGCTTTGGGAGTCTAGAATATGGCATAGAATAGGATCAAATTTACAGAGAGGTATATTAGCTTCACTCGCATAAACTATTCGGGTGAATGATACACACATTGCCGTATTTAGGTTAGATTCTGGGCGGCAATATAATAGTGGCACCATTCACTATTTCAATCACCAAATGGCTAATGATTAAAAAAAACGGTCCCCTGGAAGACCTTTCTCTACAGGCCCCGGAACAATTTGACTGTATAGGATAATACTCCCTGTATCTTATTCATATATCATATTGAACAAGATTTTAAAAGTAATTTATCAATTATGATGGAAGTATATATTTTGTCTTGGTTGAATGAAGATGTTAGAGTTGAGTTAGTACAGTACTGCACTAGTGTACATGTAAAAAGCAGAAACTAGCGATATTCTCTGGTTTCTTACTCTTCGATATCCGACCTGAAAGTGTAACTTTGTGTTTTCAAAACATGTCCCCACAGGGTACAAACATCTAGCCGATACTTTGAATGATTCATAATTGTTCCAAACTCACAGAATTAGATCGTTTGAAGCCCTAGTTGTGAGTATGCATCATGTGAGCATAATGCCACTAGAAAAGACCAGACTTCTTTGATCACAAATTAGTTATAAATCTGAGCAGTCATCGCTACTTTTCATTGAAGCTGAGGGAAAAGGTCGTTCTTAGGCATGTTTTATGTAAAGAATGATGTGGATTTTGATGGCTGTAATTTCAAGGCTAAACACACACTTGGATTATAGAGCACACTAATCCCATTTCAGGTAATGAACACCGTGCGGTTACAATAGGAGGATTAGTGGCTGTCTGGTGTGAAATGTTTAAACACAAATACCCGGATGTAAATTTCAGTATCGTTTGATGTGGTCATGAATTTGGCGTTTTTGTGTTATTGTGATTATAACTGTATTCACCAATGTACGTGACTTTCATACGCCATGTATGCTTCAAGTCCACATGATTATCTATTCCATCGCGTGTTTCAAATTGCTTTTTCTTTCGGGGTATTAACACTTTTTTGTGCAAAAAGCTTGCATCATGGACCTAAATGTCTTCAATGCGCCAGCATTAGTGCTAGCGCACGAGTTTTCCCGGGGGCCACTTGCCTCACAGTGTTAATGTGCATCGGAACATATGAGAATGACTACCTCGTGCGTCTTCCACCTATATTACATTCTGCGATACATTAGAATACATAATACGAGTTTTAAAATCATTCCCATGATTACTGAAAGCACGCAGCTCAATAAAGCTTGCGGCAGAACTGGCAATGCGTGACTACGGCATGTTATAACGTAAAGTCTGAGGTACACTCATGTCAAACTGTCTCCATGCTGCCTGAAACTGTACCTTTGCCGAACTGGATACGCACCTATCCACGGGGTCTACTTGACTTTTTGACAGGATCACACAGCCCCACAAAAGTGCAGTCGTATCAATCGTTGTATTGTAGCCATTGGTATTGTGATTTATTCATGTGGCAGATGTGTTTGAAAATTTTGGGAAGCACTGTCAAGATTTGGAAAGCTGTGGACTCGAACTCACGACCTTCTGTTCACACTGGACATGTGTACAGACAGGAGTCTAATTCCTACGAATTGGGCCCTGTCACTTGTAGTTCTATTTCTGTCTCATTGCTTCATTTAGTCTTTATACCCCAGCCTTTCTACTGCGTCAAATGCGGTGGGCAGCCTGCTCAGGGGGGCAACTTTTCCCGAGGACACTTTGTTTACACGTGTTCTAAAACGCAGCATCCACTCCACCCATTGTACTTTTTCTCCTCCTGCAACACAGAAAAAAAAAACTCTGGCATGAACATTCGTGACTGTCAGCCTGAGGCTTTACACACAACGGATGGCTAGTCCCCCGACATGTTCTCACCCTTACGCTGTATTAGGTCTATTATTTCAAGGAAATTAAGACAATTTAGTACCTCAACTCTTCTAAAATGCATGAGACAGGCTGTTGTCGCTGTAACTTGTATATTAGTAGTCACACGCTGCTATAGTGCCTCAATTATGCATGTGAAATGCACGCAGAAAACCCACTTTACTAAGGGGCGATCCAGACGAAAATCAGGGGGCTAGAAATTTTTTTTTACCTGCTAACAAACTATTTTTCAGAGACCCCACAAAAACAAACTTTTTTTCGTGTTCATTGAACAACAAACTTTTTTTTCATGTTGGTCTTATAAACTATATCTATAAGTCTGGACACATATACAAACAAATTATTTTTTCTGGACACATATACAAACAAACTATTTTTTTGGGGACATATGCAGAAACAAACTATTTATTTCAAAAAAAGACCTAGCCCCCCCTGATGTTCGTCTGGACCGCCCCTAAAGGGTATAACAGTACAAATGTAAGTGATCAGACAGTTAGAAATTGATACACACCCTTATATGTTTAAATTGTATGTAGTTGTGGTAATCAATAATGCACGTGGGTGTTCTACTCTTGCATTTGCGCATGATAAAGAGGATCACAACAAATTTCATAGCCATTTCATAACTGAGCTATTATTGCGTAATTTAGTTTTTTTTTTATTCCGATTCAATGGTAAAAGGTACTGTTTCGATTAAACAACTGAACTATTATGTAAAAGTAGAAAAAATATAGTACACGAGTACATGCGAGTCATACTGTAGCTCATACATGTACATGTGTGTGCTGAAAAATATGGATATCTATATCTAGATAAGAATGAGATCACTCACGTTTAGGTCTCATATTATATAATAGGGTCACATCATACGGACCGATAGACGGAGGTAGAGCAGCCGTTACCACTAAAAGACCATGTTTTTTTTTATTCCTTTTTGCATCTCCATGAAATTCGCCGTCCTCCTTCTACGAGATTCTAGAACTGTAAGTGTTCCCATATTTGTGTTCACCCTTATGTCATCAACGCCACCCGTTTCCTATGGGGATAACCTCACTAGAACACGCTCCATGGCCTCCCCCTACGGTGGCTCCCTCTCTAGGCGTGCTTGGCATTGCAGGGCCTCATCCCTCATACAGAAACATGGCACATCACACACCAGCTCTGCACGACTCATAGAATATTAATATCCTCCGATGTCGGTGGCCGCATATGACATACTTTTATCTTTTTACACTTTTACATGGACTAATAGAAAAACAAAGAGCAAACAGGCCTCTTGGGTGATACATTATATGGATTTGTATACATTAATTCTGTGATGAACGCAATCATTACCAAAAGCCTCTCGACCAGTAATGAGAAAAAATGGTCTCAAAAAAAGAGGTGGTCACTTTTGGAAATTTATCTAGGTCCCTTTATGAAGGTTTGGGACCCCAGGAAACACCATTATTTTAAAGGTGGCCTTAATTAATTTACAAGCGTACTGTACACTGGAATCCGGCGTACAAGTAAGTGGTTGTACACTACGCCTTATATGTGATCTCAAAAGAAGGCTACTTGCGTATCCCAATCCAATGTCAGCTCCAGATGGAAAAGGTGCCGTCCAACCACAAAAACCAATTTTGACCATTCATCTGCTGGATCGCGGAGTGCGTATTACCTACCCCTCCAAGTAAATAATGGATCGGTCATCGAGATAGTACTTCATTTACGTAGTATAGACAACATAGCACGGCCCTCTTAGGAAATGTCTGACATTTTGTGAAGTGGAATATTTTTCCAGTAATAGTTTTTACAAGTTGCTCTCAGTTTTTTCAAGTGTATTTTTCATCAGTCCGAAAGTCAGAATGAGGATACTTTAGAAAAAAAGGGGACATTATAAACACGGGTTGAATGGTTCAATAATCTCTTTGATCTGCCTTACAAGTTCCAATTTACTCCAGAACGCGTAACCGTTCGACTATCGGTAGAATATCTCATTAAAACTAATCTCCAATTAATGGCATGAGTAAAGTCCTAAACATGCCAGATTATAATACACCTATATGTAGGATTATATGACCAATACATTTGGGGAACCCCCCCCCCCCACATTTGTACATGGTAGTTCCTGTGTTACAAGTATCAGTATTTTTTTTAATCTTGACTGACGCTACAGTCATGAATATTTACTTTGTAGATGGTAGGGGATGGGACATATACGATAACAAGATAATTTCAACTTTTGAACACATGTCCATGACGAGTCAATGTGTCAATTATCAATAATAAATCAAATAATTCGGTTTCCATGTTTTGGACTGTTTGAACCTAGCATTACCATTGAAAGCGGATCAGTAGAGACAATTACGAATGTGTATGATTAAATACAGAAGAAAAGCCTGTATCTATGTGTGATAGAAATGTGCTTGGAAAAGGTGGGCGATAGGGAACTGGTAGATCCAGGTTATTGTGGCAAATGGGTGGTGGCGGGGAGCTGCGCCCATGGATAAGCTGAGGGATGCGGGGAGGGGGGCAGAGGCAGGGTCGGGGAATAGAGAAGGAAAGGGATGGAGTAAGAGATGGAGGGAGGGAGATAGAAGGCGAGATTGAAGAGAGAATATCAATTGTGTGGTTTCTTTTAACATTTCAGTTTTTCTCTGGTACTAAACATATGAACTTCGATCACTACGCCCACACCCTTTTTATTTACAAAAACCTAGATCTGTCAGCGCCATTCATATTATAATACAAATTCACAACACATGCCCAATAATCTACTTATCACATCCACCATGCCTATTACATGGACAAAGGAAGCCTGCGTCATCACGGGCTTTTGTTTATATAAATGGTGATGTTCTGTAATGAGTCGGATGTTAGTGTACAGAAAGCAGACGATCAGTCCGAAGGAAATCATTACAATATCATTTGTATGAGACTCGCACAGTGCGTGACAGGAGACATTAGTTCTTTTGCTGGCAGTAAAAATCACAATTGCTGATTTGCTTCAATCTTCAATCTTTATTTCCGAAAGGGCCGATGGCCGAACAGGAAATTTTGTGCAGTTGTGAAATACCATGTAGATGTCTATATGAATTAAAAATAAACAAGTGCAATGAAAAGCAAAACAAAAACAATTGGGGTGAATTAGAAAAACAACAAGAACATAAAACGACAACACCATTACTAATGAATACTTCACAAGACAGATATTACATACTTTTTCCCAATGTAAAGGGGTCATCCAATGTAAAGGGGTCATCCATATTAATAAATTAAACTTAAAATTTTCAATGGATCCTGCATTTAATATTTGTATATAGGAAGCATGTTCCATATACGAATGGTACTACAAAAGAAACTATATTAGTATGGTTTGGAGTGGAGAATTTTAACCCTATTGTATCTTACATCAGACCTGTATGACAACTGTAGTGGATGGGAAGGAAATATTGACAAGGTTATTTTTAATCTTATAAAGCATAGTCAGATTACACAGTGCACTTTTATGCTGCAACGGCAGACACTTGAGTTTTGAAGTAATTATATCACTCAAGTTTGAGTTTGGTCATACATTTAGTTATTGTCATTCATCAAAAAGCGAGGTGCTCTCCGCTGGACAGCCTCTAATTTGTTGACGTTCAGCAGGTGATGATTCCACGCAGGTGAGGCATATTCTAAATAGGGACGTATAATGGACTTGTATGCATTTTCTGTTATCTGTGGACTGCACATACAGTATGTAAATGTCGACGACAAAGGTTCAATAATTTTGTGGCCTTACTGCTAATGGCATCAATGTGCTCATTGACTGACAACCTGCTAGCAAGGATCACACCCAAATATTTATCAGATGTTATTTCATCTAGAGCCGAAAAGTTTCTATTTGGTGAAATAATGGTAAGTATGTTTTGGGCTGATTGCATAATTTCACCTGAAACTTGTATGCCAGTAGACTCCGTGGTTGGGGTAGACATTAGGTACTTGTAGTTGAGCGTATGCTTGGTTTCTCTTGCTATTCTAAGGGTCTTGCATTTTTTCACATTGAAACTCATTTTCCATGTATCTGCCCAATTTTGTAATTCAAACAAATCTTCTTGTAGTATGGGAATCTTTTTCAGATTGTATCTCCCTATATATTGCACTGTCGTCAGCAAATAGCTTAATTTTTGAGTGCAAATTTTTCTCTATATCATTGATATATAAGAAGAAGAGCTGCAACAATAGAGGTAATTACTAGTTTTGTTTTCTGAAGTGTTCTAAAGCAGCACACTATTTCCAAACAAAATTTATATTTGTATTGTTTCCCATGAAAAAAAACTCAAAGGTCAGCTTAACGAAACGTTTACCTACTCCGTCAGTCATTTACCTTGTTGCGTCACTTCAGCTCAGCTGCTGAAGCAAGCAGTGTGTTTTGTTTTTTAATGTACTTAATTTTAACTAACTAATAAGTGACCAACTAAAGCTTCGAAATTTAAATAACTAATAAAAAATAACTTATTTTGTCTTTTTGGACTAAAAACTAACAAAATATTACAAAACTAGACTGATTCCATATACTGCATACTAAATTAACAGGACATTTAATAGTAAGTATGTTTTGGGCTGATTGCATAATTTCACCTGAAATATGTCAGTAGACTCCGTGGTTGGGGTAGACATTAGGTACTTGTAGTTATATATATGCTTGGTTTCTCTTGCTATTCTAAGGGTCTTGCATTTTTTCACATTGAAACTCATTTTCCATGTATCTGCCCAATTTTGTAATTCAAACAAATCTTCTTGTATATGTGTGAATCTTTTTCAGACTGTATCTCCCCGGCCACTGTCGTCAGCAAATAGCTTATTTTTGAGTGCAAATTTTCTCTATATCATATATATATAAGAAGAGCTGCAACAATAGAGGTAATTACTAGTTTTTGTTTTCTGAAGTGTTCTAAAGCAGCACACTATTTCCAAACAAAATTTATATTTGTATTGTTTCCCATGAAAAAAACTCCAAGGTTCAGCTTAACGAAACGTTTACCTACTTCGTCAGTCATTTACCTTCTTCGTCAGTCATTTACCTTGTTGCGTCACTTCAGCTCAGCTGCTGAAGCAAGCAGTGTGTTTTGTTCGTTTGTAACTTACTTAATAACTAACTAACTAACTACCTAACTAACTAACTAACTAACTAACTAACTAACTAACTATATGTATGTCTACGGACAAGCTAGAGCTTTAACCGTTGCACCGATTTTGTTCAAACTTTACACGTTGTTTTCTAGAAGCGCTTTTATGACATTTTTAATGATATTCAATGCACTTAGCCAGCAATAAAAAAACAATATTCCAACCAAGCAGCAAAATTGATTATTGGATTTGAAACTGATATTGATTATCATCTTGAAATCCAGTACTATTGTATGGCAACACAAATATCTTTATGCTTGATATATTGATTCTGATTCATTCTGATGTTTTCTCCTCAAATTAATAAATTTATTTGATTGTAAAGTATACATTATTTCAGTATATATCTTAATTGCCCATAAGTCAACGTCGTACTAGCGACGCAGTGTTCTTTGAACACTTTTGATCTAGTTTGTAACTGTGTTCCAAATCATTCAATGCCTCCTTCCAACAGTTACCTAGCGACAGTCGCAAGCCTGTTGCATGGATCATTCTTTCAGCAAAATACATACGAGACGCCCATTCAGGTACCAGACACCCATTCTATTAAATTTGAGTTTAAGCATTTTTCAAGGCTACAGATAGTAAGCATCAATGCCTTATATAGCCAGTCAGTAAAAAGATTGACCTACGAGTATGGGTATCATTGTTGGATGGGCCATTGTTTAAAATAGAAACCTGTCTACGTGACCTGATTTTGTGACTTGGACTAATATCATGGTCGATGTCCTATACATCGAGCCAGAATTGGCAATATGTGTTTTTGCAAGGGCAGGAATAATAGACTGTGTCATTTTATGGAAAAACCGAGGTGCTGATAAGCAGGGGTGTGTGTGTGTGTGTGTGTGTGTGTGTGTGGGGGGGGAAACGATGGTTTGTATCTACTATTCATGACATTCCTAAATCTATTAATATATAATTACTGGTGTGTGTGTGTGTGTGTGTGTGGGGGGGGGCACGATGGTTTGTATCTACTATTCATGACATTCCTAAATCTATGTATATAAATGAAGAGGCGATTTTTTGTATCACAAAAGGCTTTTTAACCACAAGACGTACACATGGCATGGCTGGTGGTGAAGCAGGGAGGAGCATTTTATATGTTCCAGATCTCATCAATTTCAACCCGAGCAGCAGGAGAAATAGGATAATTGAGATGCACATTTAATGGTCTGCACGTGTTTACCAAAGGTAGTTATTAGAGGGATAAAGCATTGCCACATACAGGTAGTGTGTGTATGGCTGTCACATATGACTGTGGGAGGAAGGTGATGGAGATGTATTTAATCTTTCTCAGAGCTGTATAGTGGCGGGAGCTGGTGTGAGGAATGTGGACTGGGGGAAGAATGGGAAGTACTTCACATGGGCATTTAATATGTACCAGATCTCATCCGTTTCAACCAGAGCAGCAGCAGGAATGGGGTTCATTAATTATGGACTTGCTTAGATTGGGTGGGGGAGAGAAGAGGGGGTGGGAAGGGATATTAGAGGGATCAATCTTTGCCATATTTAGTACATTTAGTGAGTAAATGGCTGTGACATATGACGATGGGAGGACGGTGATGGAGGTGTATTTAATCTGTCCCAGACCTGTATACTGAGGAGAACTGGTTCGAGGGATGTGGGACAGGAGGAAGGATGGGGAGGGATGAGCATTTAATGTGTTCTGGATCTCATCTGTTTCAACCCGAGCAACGCCGGGTAAACAGCTAGTTGGTTGATAAATAAAGAACGCAGTTCCCTCCCCATATGACTGTAGTCATCTGCGGGCGCATCAGACTCGCCTAAAGGCGAGTCTGATACGCCCTCAGCTTCGTCCGATACACAACAGTCATATAGGGAGGGAACCATGTTCGCTCTATATATAGGTAACTCTAAAAATCAATAATAATATCCATTTCCCCCACCACGCGGCGCCACTGAAAAAATCCCACGCCAGATAACTCGAGTGACGTTTAACGTATAACTGGCAACTCGAGTTTGCTCTCAAAAATCAACACTGGATCCGTTGATTATCGACCGTAATGTGCAACTTGGTGGTTATTATAGAAAAAAAATCATCAACAGTTGTCAATTGAGGTGATGGCGGAGTGGTCTAGCGGCACGCAACGGATGTGGGCCCTACGACGCTACGCATCCCACAGCGTCTGACAAAAGCGGCGTCCTTGGGAAGTTTTATACTTAAAGGTCGTCTAGGCGCTGTCCATCACCCGTGGGAATGCTAGCTCTGGTGTCATGTTGCATGGCATGGCATGTGGCTCCAGGGGTCGCGACAGGGTCAACCACATTTTTCTTTTTGAAATCTCGTTCGGTCTATCGGACGTTTTTTTGTGTGTGTTTGTCTGTCTTCCAGAGGATCTTATTATTCTAGTTTTTCATAAGTGAGTTAGAACAATGTGTAACGTTAACGTATATATATATATATATAGTGGGTCAGATTGAAGTATGAAAAAAATGTAGATAAGTAAACTGGTCATGACAATTGCAATACAACTCTAATGAGATTTGGAATTAAGAGTTTAAAGCCCAATCATCTTGGATATCGTTACATTCTAAAATGATTGCGATTATCAAAGATGGCCTAGAACTAAATAGAAATAATATTGTCATGAAGTTTTGTCCCAAATCCATAATATAAGAATAAGTAACCTATTCCAATATTTCAAATCGTGGTGTATCACTTTATAAAACACAACTATGTGAAGGTTTCGTTTGCCTATCCCGATTTAAAGAACACGCCTGACTGTCATGAATATTGAGCCCCATTTTTTACACGTGGACAAAAGTGATAAACATTGCACATGGCAAGACAATGTGACAATCAATCACGGCTACACTAACGCGAGTTAGTGATTAAGTTCCAACATCGGTACTGTCTGACTCGGGCTTAATACACAGCAATACACTTGTACTTGAAGCGTATGCCTGTCTCTAGTCCACATTGTAGGGTGCTCTGAGTGTCCCCGAGTAAGATTCGTATTTTTGGAATGTTAATTTATGGGCGATGTCATCCAGCTACATAACTCACCTGACACCTTCATTACTGGGGTGGAAATGAAGACTGTGCGAAAAAAAAGCAATGACGGATGTAGCACATGGTCTACATGATAACTCAGTCTGAAGTGACCTATTTATGGCTCTGCAGGGTTTGATGAAGTTTTTTTTAAAAAGGGATTGCTGGGGCTCGTTTTATGGGTACCTTTGAGTATTTACATCAACAAGACGGATTCTTTTTCAGGATATTTTTCCTAGCATCACGTCAGCCATTTCATGATAGTGGAAAAACTCCTTTTACAGGTATAAGAGAGATGATTAGACGGGTATTGTTAGTTTGCATACACGGAAATTTGCATGGTCTGGATGTATAGACCGTTAGTTCAGTGATCATAATAGACACCACTGTGTAGTTACATGTCACACAGCACTGCCTCAAGTTAAGCCTCATTGGTGGTTCTGCACGTGAGTGAGTTTATGAATGAATGAGATGCAATAATCGTCTCCGTGCTGACGTCTGCTCATAGTGACGTGATTACTCGATGACAGATGGGAGTGGATATGAAGAAACATCGCCGCCGCCCGAAACCATTGCAACATGCAGTTTTATATGGAGTGTTGTTTTACAGTACAACCTCTCGATTACGACTAGCCTGGAGACTGCCAACAAACTGTTTTGGTGAAGTGGTGTTTCATATTTTTGGGTCGAGGATAATGCCTCTTTGACCGGCCAGGCCTCTTGACTTTGTGGGGCAGACTTAATTGTTTTAAAAAGTAATAAATTTGGGGTGTAAATGTCATTACATTAAAATCGAATATCACTGCTTGGACGTGGGAATTGCTATGAAAGCTTACTTCGCACACTGTTAAAAGACCCATTGGATCGTCACATGTGTTTACGAACGAAAAGTTACACTTTGACCGACAAAACTTGTAGAAATTGAGCATATTGTTTCTCAGAACCTTTTTTCTCACCCTACTTTTCTACATGCACCTCCCTCCTCATTAACAATCACTCCATCAGAGAAGAGTCAAGAAGGACGACAGTGCTGCAATTACCTTGGCCTGTAGGAGGGAAGCCGCTTAGCGCTATAATTGACTCAATCTCTGATGCCAGCCTCGCAAATGAGAGCGTGGGGACTTGCAAGCTCTATTTATAGGCAGATTAACTTAAACATCAGTCTAATTTCAATTACTCATACAGTAAACACCTGTAATTAGGGACACTTGTGGGAGCGGGGGAACGTGTCAAGATTAGGGAAGTGGGTCAATTATATACTACATGATTTGAGTAACAATGTACAGCCATTGGATGATGAGAGCCTGTTCTTGATCGTCAGGTGTGCCTATCAGTGATGTGTCTACTTGGCAAAGTTTTAATGTACTTCATTCGATGTTTATGAGGCGAGTCATGTTAAGTCTTAACCATCTCTCTTTTTCTACAGCCACAATTCCTCTACCTCTATATGTTAATTGAATTAACTATTGTAACAACACTGAACATTCAGTTAGTGTCAATTCATTTCAGAAAAAGTAAGAACATAAGTCAACCAAAAATGAGCACAAAACAAATTTGACCCTACAAACAAATAAAACATACCACCCTAATAGAAACAACTTATATGCATAATAAGACCACTTTAAAGCTCCTCAAATATTCACAAAACCGCCGAGACGTTCCACTGTAGGTTGCTGTAATGGGCGATATGGCCAAGAGTTCTAGGGTACACGGCAGCCATAACGAGGGCAGTGGCATTGTCTTCAAGATGCAGAGCGTAGAGGTTACTCTCAGTGTAGAGAAGTCAGAATTTTATAGTAGGTTTGCTGATTCTTCATTCTGTTTAACTCATTTTTGTAGCATAGTCGAACTTTTCTGCAAACACCATCCGTGAGACCAGCATCACGTGGTCTCAAAGAAGAGGCGGTCCCTTTATGGAGGTTCGTGGTAATCTCTTTATGAAGGCTTGGAGTAGTATTGTGGATTCTGCTGTGTATGCGCCTTGGGTCTTCCATGCAATGGCATCAGCAGGGTACAAGCTATTGTCTACTATTATTTCTCAGACCTCATTAGATAAGACAAGGGCTGCGGGACGGAGAGTAAAAGAAAACAGCCGTCTGAGTACGCTCTTAGTCATGATGCGCCTGTCTGAGTACACTATTAGTCATGATACGTCTGAGGTAAAAAGTGCTTATTCCATGCATATATTGATTGTAATTATGACTTTGTGGATGAATTTCTCACAAAGTACTTTCAAAAAGCCTCTGTATAAACACCAACAATATTTGTAGAACCCTTTTGTCCCAATTCGATGCAAGAAATTGTATGAATTCTTTTAAATTGTATTGTTTAGAAAAGCTCAAGGCTCTCTAAAAATGCCGTGCTGACTGAGATAACTTATTAGTAAACATATGTTTACACGTCTTTTTTATACAGTTTCAATTCTAGTGATCAAAAAGTTTTAGGATTTCACTTGTACACTTTTCTAAACTAATGTGATGTATTTGTTTTATTGTTAAACAAATATGATGTATTCGTAATTATTTCTATTATCTATGTGTGGAATTTATTTTTAATTCTGAAAGGAATGAATAAGTAAAAACCAAATAAAATTACAAGTAGACCACCGATGCCGGGTATCTTTTGTGACTTACGAACAAAGGAGGGGAGACAGCATACATGTATATGCGACGTTAGACTTGAAATGTCAAGTCCCCCTGGGCCCTCCCTAGAGACTGTACACATTGTCGCTATCTCCCCACACACTTCCTCCACACACTATCTTTGTCACAGAGAGCCGTATGCAACCCATGGACATTTTTTCGGGTGTTAATTGGCTTTTCATCTTAAACAAGCAGATATAATAAGGGCTTGGAATGTCAACAATGGATGAGTCGGAACTTTTCAGACTCTTACGTCATTGCAGACTGTCTTTTTCTACTTAAAAGGTCTATGCCCTCTTGAAAAGGAATTTGTTTTACCAAATAAAATGTAGGACTTGGAAATTATGAGACCATGTTTTGTAACCAGTGTAGGAAATAGCTTGCTAGTTATCATTAATCTCTGTAAAGTGCTATTTCAACTCGGAGGTAAATGAATATTGCACCAGTTTTATCGAAATCCATTTAATCTTTTCTAATCAATAATCTGAGCCATCTAAAACTAGTAGAGCAACCATGCGTTATCAACAGAGTAAAGAAACGTGGAGAAAGTCTCTAGAAATGGTACAGAACCGTTGCGTTTTTGCTGACACTAGCACCAATGTTCTATTTGTTTAATCCTGAGCTTGGTCTTCTCGTTTGTGATTTATTGTATACAGGCAGCCTATAGAACAATATTTCCACTGACAACGTTATTGAAATTGTTAGATAATTAACTTCGACGCATTCGAGAGCTTGGGGTTATATGTTGATTGTGCTGTACTGCCAGTGGTCACAGGGTAACGTCTCAACTCAAGCACACTAGGGGTTCAGGTCACAATAAGGTGGTCTCTTTACAGAGGACTCTGTGGTCTCTTTATGAAGGTTTGAGATGTGGTCTTGATTAACGGAAAACTTGTCTTAATTGTAGCCTCTACTCCTCAAGCCTGTTCTTGGACTTAATCATGCAAACACTGAAGATTATTATTAAATCAAATTTTAAACATTAGGCTATGTGAGATACATTCCTTGTGTGCGCATGTTATATAGTATATTTGGCTATACTTATGGTATGGTGTTAGTGGCAGGGGAGTGTCTACTCTTTAGATAACTTTATGTTGAAATACTTCAATGTAACACAACACCTCCGCTTGTATTTGAATTCAGAGTCAGGAATCTTGAGATGGGCTTCCCACTCATCAATTGTGACAGTGTAAAATCATAATTATTTATTTTAGAATGTACAGGGGGTGGGCGGAGGGGGCGGGGATGGGGGTGGTGGTGGCGGTCTGTGTATTTACAGGTGTAAGTGCGTCATCGGTATAGTAGGGGTAAAGGTAGATTGAATATAGACGTCACCAAGGTAATTACTTTTATTACAAATATAAAATAAATTGCTAGCAATAGTTTCAGCCTTGATATGAGTAAACCAAGATTGTATTTCTAAATTTAGCACCACACCAAGGAGTATTATAATTGTAAATATAGACGTCTATGAATAAAAACCAATTTCATTTTGTAATTCAAGCCCTTTTATAATTTATTATAGACCAAGAATTGTATGCATACACCACGATGTACCTGTGGTTCACATCACCCAAACAGTCACAATTTATAGCGCACCATTAGCAAAAAGCTTCTTTTGTGTTGCATAATGGTTTTATTGTGGCATAAGCCATAACTTTGAGTTGACAGGCCATATCATTGAGAGACTGAAAGCATGCTTGATGGGCACTTCAGGTTTATTGGTAATTACCACCTAATAAAGGCTATCATAATAAGACAGAGAGATGAGACTCGTATTACTTAGCGCCCATCAGCAGAGTGTTTTGTATGTTAGTGACGCTATGTGTATGACTGCAGAGCCAAGCCTTATGTTGTGGACAATGCTATAATGAACAACTTTAGTACTCCATGTTCCATACAACCATGAGTGGTGTTGAACATGTTAGACCGATCGACCTCTAATGGGATAAAGGGCACAATAAATGCGATGTACAGGTCATGTCCATGAGATACTGTGTAGATGAAGATCACGGAAATGAATACAGCAGAGATCTGTATTTTTCAGTGAGATTTCCAGAGACTTAGTATAAAATTATGTCTTAAATGTTGTAACATGGTTTGAATTATTGTAAAATCTGTGTTATGTCAGCTCAGGGGTATAACTAGTATAACTCTAAAACGATGTAACTATATGAGTAACACTATAAAGTAGAAGATAATAAACGGAGTTGGCAATATACTACAAAATTTGGATGCAGGGTATAACTTCTCTATTGAGACCAACAGGCCACTAGCTTCAAGTGGTCTGAGTGACAAAGTGGTCTCTTTATGGACGACCATTGATGTCTCTGTATGAATATGCTTGAGAGAGCTATATAAATGGTCTTATCAAAGTGGCAAATCCAGGGTTTCACGGAAGGTTGTGGGCACCTCATTTCGAGTCGATTCGCATCAAGTCCCTTGCAAAATGCGTGCAACCCAAAATTCAGCAATTCTCGGACGTTTTCAAAATGATGAAAATTGAGGCTGGAAAAAGACATTGGCCTCCTGGGCCTCCTGTATCTACCACCGTATTACACTGTACCTTTAATGAGGTGTTCTCTGGATGGTCAACTATATAGTACTGTAAGTTTATGATATTCAGCACAAACTACTGTGAACACGTGCACACTCCTAACATGGTACATTGTTAGCAGTGTCAGCCAGTGCTACATCCCCCTTTCACTGTAAAATGTGGTTATCACATGCTCTTTGCTATACGTCGCCTGTGATTAGCTGTTAAAAGACTCCTATAATCCTACGTTCTGACCTGAGTCTAAGCCTGATTGGGTGTGAAAGCTTGCAGCAGGTTGTCAAGGGACACAGAAGTGACAGAGGACGGATAATCATCATTTTGTCATAAAGGGATGAGTGTAACACATAGGTCAAGCCATCAAGGTCATCGTGACACAGTTCGCGAGTGTTCTGGTTTTGTTTAGCCATCGCCTGTATGATCTCGAGCCTATGACATGGCAAAGTGTAGGAGAGTTAAACAAGTATTGTTTGATTGGATTGCACACTACTAATTGTAATTAATTCAAGATGAGTGTATACAGTCATTGTCCTAGGAAAAAGTGTACCATACTTACGATTGAAATCAATAAGGCTTCTAATCTGCAGGCCTAGAGTAATATTGCTGAAATCATGTTGGTGGTAAGAATGCCAGAAGACCGCATAGACTATTTCGTATCATGTACATTGTATGATTGTAGAACATACACGATATGAAATGCTAGAGCAAATATTAAGAAAGATTCAATAATGCAAGATAGCATACAGAGGGGTGGTAATGTCACAGATGTAATGGAGACTAGGTAATAGCGAGACGATGCAATTTCGAAGATCTACAATCTTAACATAATGCACCTAGCTGTACGTAAAAATCTCTGGTGTGTGTTGTATTTTTGAGTTTATTAAGAGAATTAAAATGAAATATCAAAATTAACATGTGCATTGAAATCATGTATCCATTATATAAGATACTATTTATGTTGTAATTTCTTTGAAGATATAATAAATGATTTAATCATATGCATTTGTAATTTGGTTTGGTATAGTTAACTTTGATTGTTAAATATCAATAACTCCAACTTTTATTTCTTGCAGGGCGGGTGACTTCTCGATGTTTTTAGTGCACATGTTTTATGGTTGGTACTGAACTCTGTGTGGCCTTTTTCATTAAAAAAGTGGTATTTTGATTTTAATTCACACTTTCGTATCACAGAGTAACTTTTAGTAGTACAGAAAAACAAACAATTTCAAAAATATTTTAACTGCTTTATTTGTTATATAGGCGTACCCACCTTTATACTAAAATGTAATTGTGTGACATGGGTGTTACTGTAGAACATACACATGTATATATAAACAAAACCACCATCAATAACATAACACTCATGATAAACACATTTAACATGCAGTCACTATTGTACGGCGGAGTGACGTGCATTTTGAAGTGACCATATTTCCTGAACAAAGCCGATGACCCCTGCATTTAAGCTTATTTTTGCAACCGCATTGGCACCTTGGTATACGCCATGGAAAGCTTTAAAGAAAGTCAATGGCGGATCAATTAGGAGCGTATATGTTTAAACACCTAATCAATTTGTGTAACTTGTCACTCAATATACGTGGATGACAATAAACACAATGAGATTACTAAGATGGCGCAGGGGACATCAATTATGCATTGATGAGAAATGGAGCTAGATGGGGATCGCAACGTAACTGGATTAGGAGTTAGGGGTCGTCGTCCGAGAGATCGGGGTTATAGAGTTCAATGTCAGTGATTTGGGAAACTGTTCCCTAATCACAAACAAACACAATGTTAAGAAGTGGCGAGTCTGAGGGATGCGCGAAGTGGCTGGTGTGGTCTAAATAGACGGGAGGTCTTTTTATGGAGGTTTATTATAGTCATTTTTTTCTTTCTTAGTTTGACAATTTTATTTCACACAAATATCTAAACTTTTAGTATATACACGGCTTATATTCTCAGTGATTGCTAATGTTTAAGATGAAGGATAATCTCTATACATTGAATACCATTGTAACCGTCCGCATGGATTTGTGCTAATTGATAAATTATAAATGGCATACTTGTAAAACTGTAAAATGAAACCTGAATTCATGTCACATGGCAAATTCCCTGATAATTCATAGAGTTCAAAGCGTATTCAAATTAATGTTAACCAAAGAGTGGCAAATACATTTTATAGTAAGCCTAACACGTATAAATGAAATCTATCACTGTTCTAATTGCTTTGACATTACAGACTTACAATGCAATGGCAAACACTACATATTAATTAAACAGAAATTCAGATCTTAAACAACCATTCGTCTTCCATAGATGAAATCCAATAGAGTTTTTAGAAAACATAACGTGTATCTAGATTAAGTCCGCGTTAGGAGCAGCCTTCCATGATGGCGTCTCAGCCTCCCACCATTGCGTTTCTCGGGCGTAGCAGCTCGCCGCTCATTGGGTGGACAGCACAGTTCCTCTTCATCTATCTCGATCTCATCTACAATTGGCCCCCGCAGATGCTTTTGCCCCACGTTACGTCGAAGCTTAACAACTCTGTCGTTCTTGGCGTGGTTAGCATCTTCTAATTTCGTGGATGATGCCACAACGCTTTCTTCTTCAACATGCACAGCCTCCAAAAATGAAGCCGACGATTCGTCTTCGATACGCATGCGGAGTTGTTTTTTCCCGATGTTGCGTCGAAGTTTAGGAGTCCCGTCGCTGGGAACGTAGTGCACGTGATTTTCAAATTGTGATGAAGACCCCATGGGGCTTTCTTGCGAAGTTTCTTCATCATGCAACTGCAGCGAATCTGGAGTAACCAACTCCTCGTCCGCATTCGCTCGTAGATGTTTCTGGTTGACACCAAACCGAAGTTTGCTCAGGACTTGGCGTGGTTGTTCTTTTGAGTCCAGTGAAAAGGCCAAACGGCTTTCTTGACTCAACAGCAGTGCCATATCTTTTAAATCAGGAGTAAACAAAGGTGCTTTCTTTGAACGCACCTGTCGTCTTATGACCTTGGACAGCTTCCGAACTGGTGTTCTGATAAGGTTCACCAGTGAGCGAGGTTTTTCTGAGTCTTGGCATTGTTGAAACCGTAATTCTTTACGTGCACAATATGACTTGGAGAAATGAGACAGGAATTCTGTAACGTCTTGGTTATCATGTCTCAAGTCATAAAGGGATATGGGGCCTGCGTCTGGGAAAAGGTGCGAGGTGGTCAAGTCTTCGAGTCCGATAGGTCCGGCGTCCTGATGGAACGAGGGGGTGCTTGCAGGCTGAACAATAAATTCTAGATCTGGATCGACCAATTTGCCATTAGAATCGATCTCTGCGCCGGGTGAGCTATTACTGGAGTCAATACTTTCCAACATTCCCACGCTTAATAGTTCGAACACAAGACTGAGTGAGTTGTTTGACTCTTCAGAACTGCTAATGAAAGATTGAACGATATCATTCAACACTTCGCTCAAGGTATGATACATGTCGCTTGAATTTGTGGATTGGGCCCGCTTGCGACGACGAAAGGGCATTGGTGACGAGGTCAAGAAATCCCGACTGGAGGTGTCAGGATTCTCCCAGACAATGCTTACCTCATCGTCGAGGAAAGCCATATCGTCTGCGTCTTCGTCTGCCATGATGATGATACTGTCGTCTGCCGGGAAAGAATTATCTGGATTCATTGGGCGGGGTAACCTTTTCCAGACTGTAAAACACGGCTTATTTGCGTTGCAATCAAGAGACTGTTCTTGTATTGGCACTGTGTTTTCTTCGCAATACATGTTACACTATCAGCTGATGGAACACCTACGTATCCGTATCGAGCTTAGGATGTATTGAATCCTATTTTAATGCTCGCTGTCTTTGTGTATCCTAAATGATGGTTGTATAGTCTATCCACAATTACTAACAACGTATAAATCGTATCCTTGAAGCAGTATATCGCAGAGAGCTGTAAAATACGTGTGTATCGTTCGAGCAACCAAGAGGTTTTAACTTCATATCGCGTCATCCGGCATATTTAGGCAACCGAACGCTAACAATTAACTTGAGTGATTCTGAAATTGAATTATCCAATAAAAACTGACTCGCTGATTAGTTGTGATCTCTTATTTAGCGCATTGTCTATTTCGTGGCTGTAAGCATTTTCGTGGCATCTTTGAACGTCCGTTAATTGAAGGGTCACTAAATCGGCGGACAAGTAATGCGTGGTTTCACTGTTTGAAACGTTGTGACTTCCTCGTATTTGTGATCTCAACATTAAGATCTTTCAAATATGTTGTTTGTTAGGTGAACAGTAGCTTGTTTCATAGTAAACGTTTTCTCTCATTTCACTTTCTAGTGTTTTAGATGGTGAAGTTGTTTTTGGGTCGGACTGTTAAGAGTTATAATACATTTTGATAACTAATTAGAACTTGTTTGATATAGGATATAAAATAGTATAGAGAAAAAAATTCAAAAGTTGGTTTAAAATCTCAATACATATCAAAAATATTAATTCAGCGTAAAATTAATAGTCTTGGTTTATAAAGGGTTGGCGTGAATAATCCTATTATAGAGCTGGTCTCAACTTAGAAGTGGTCGTAATCAGAGGTTGCACTGTACAATACGAAACAAGAAAGATGATCACGTGCGCTGCGTAAGTTTTCACACTCCACGCACATTGGGACTTGAACGAATGACTGGCTGTTGACCGTGTGTCTGCAATCATGATTGCCTTGCCGGTTGGTTACGTGATAGTTTTATCTGTACGGGCATTAGTGGCGTATACAGTGGTTACGTTTACAATGTATATCTCATTACTGTGACGTCACTGGTGTTGAACAGCACTTGGATATAATAAAAAGCGGAAGAGTCTAAAGTTGTCTAAGCACATGCATGTACGTCATATAATTTTGTAATCTAACCTCCTGGCGAGGTGTATATCAAGATTCAGGATTCTGTGCACGGTCTAGTCAAACAATAGCCCGCGCAACCCCTCGAGCGCAATGGGAGACTGATGCTTGTTGGCGTGAGATGAGCGTGTGTGTATGGTGGGTGGGGGGGGGGGAGGTGGGGGGGGGGCTGTCAATGCCCGGGACAGTGCTCTATACGGGGACATCTGTAGATCCATGAAACAATTCTACATACAATTTTAGAGGAAGATGCACTGATATAATGACATAAAACAAATTGTTATAATGACCAAAATGAGGTGTGATGACAATGTAATTAAAGAAAGGACACACAATGTAGATATGCAGTACCTTTTGTAAACTTTCTTGTGTCATCTGAGGAACATCATGCGACAGTCAATTTAATCTGTGATTATTGTATATGTTTTACAAACTTCTGAAAAATCTAATCTAATCTAATCTAGCAAAAGACGAAAAGAAAAATAATACAAACACAGGCAGACATATCCAAACAAATTGTCGAACCAACTAACAACAAAAATCAACAACAGCCAAACAAATCCGTGAGTATACACACAGTAACCGACCTTTCCGATCGACTGGTCACGTGTGCAAGAAACACGTGATCCGTGACCACGTTAGCCGCAACTGTACAGTCAACCAGACTGACCCCAATCCTAGTACTAATTACATGGATTGTGGTGGATCAGTGAGTGGGATGGTGGGATCAGCGGCTCAGGGGACTGAATCTTAGCACATGTATATCCAGGGGACTACTGATTAATTAAATTGATTCGTTGGTTGGCTTACTGATTGATTGATTGATTGAATTGCTGACTGACTGTCTGGCTGACCCACTGGCTGACCAACTGACAGGTAAACTGACTAGGTTTTGATCTCATGGTGGTTTGACCTACACGTCCAGGAGAATACTCGGTTTCACTGGGCCCTTCAGTGGTTACATTGGTTGGCTGTGTGGATTGCAAAATATCGGAGGCAACATGTTTTGGGCAAGAATGCAGGCAAACGCCATTCATGCACAGCTTTCCTATGCGTGTTTGGGGGCAGGCTCTCCCAATATGTTTTGAATTTAGACCCCATTTCATAGAATCTGAGGCTATTTCAGACTGAAAAGTAACCCCAAAACAAGCTTCATTCAGGGTTTGTAATCCACCCAAAACATAAGAGACAGCTGCCTCCCTTTCCGCACATGTAGCTACTGCGGTAGCCTTTGTGCATCAAACCAGGCACGTTATAATGCTGGCACATACCTACGTGGAGTACATAGCTTCAGATAAATGGCAGAGGCCACTTTACCCATATTGGTGCATTCCACAATGGCTAGCATAATATTAGTGGATCATCACTGTCAAATTTGATGAAGATTAACCTTACATACAACATTTCTACATTTACATGAAATGGCCATTTCGGAGATAGTAAGCATTACATGTACATTATGCAAATGCTTCTTCCTACTTAGTGTAGTTTACTTGTCTCTGACCTTTGAAATACAATGGCCGTAATACGAAATACACGGAACTGCTAATATGAGCTATGGCTTCTCGCAATCATTGCTACAGCCAACTAATGATAATCTGTTGATGCTACTTATTTGTGATAAGCAATTAATGACAAGCCCGTGTAATCATGGACACAATAGGCTGCGACAGGGAGCTGAATCCGGATGAAAATCATGGTGACAAGATTACGACATTAGAATTCCTATATTCTTAAAATTGAATATAGGGCTTGATACCCCATTATGGACGGCCATTTCGTAGTAACTGCAGTTTGACATTTGAGGCTTTCTAAGTTTTTAAAAGATAATGAGCCATAATCTTGTTAGCGGACGTGTGTCTATTAGTGTTTTTGGTACACCATGGACACTTGCTGGAACAGCCTATATCTGTACAAAGCCATAAATGGGTGCATGCTTAAAAAGCAGTACATGCAATATGTTTAATTCTTATAATAGTTTTCATGTATCCATAGAAAGCATTTGCCCACTACCATATCGACCCAGTTGATGTCAGTCTTCCATTTAACTGTATCAAACAGCTCTCAGCTTGTGAGGATTCTAACTTAAAAAAACCCACAGAGTTTTGAACTTCAGTTGTCAATATTGTACTGTTGACCCAAAAACTATCCATGGATCCAAATTTAGGAGCACGTGGTGCCCCTGTGTTTTCTGCGGCAGTAATTCCGTCACATCGGCGAGCATAACGTCATTACCCGTCATCTGCCTCTGCCTTTTTTCTCCCGGGCAACAGGGCAAGCAGCAGTCACGGCCACTACAGTCTGGGTCTCAAAATCAAATAAACTGTTGTAACTATTGTTAATTGGCCTCTTCACTGAATAAAAGTAGTGTTTGGGGCAGACCCATCCTTTCACCCATTATATTACATGTGCTTTGTGCTATATAGCATAGTAAAAAATATTGTCAGACGAAGGTCTTAATGCATCGTTCATTATTATTCTGGGGCTGGGCTGTGGGCTTGGTCTTTTCACTATTAGTCTATCTTTTTTTTTACCAGGTAATCTACGATGCAATTTCTTTACATTTACAAACACTGTATTTCAAACTTCATGCATTGGCGAGGAGTCCCAGACTAGACCAGGTCAATGGCACACAGGTTACTCCATGTTGCCATTTGCCTTCTTAACTCCCTGGGGAGCGTGCAGCAACATTGCAACCGTGCCAATCACTGACATCAACGTTCACTAGCATGCCCTGCATATATTTAGCCTATAGGTGCTGGGGTGCAGTGTGCAATCTGTTACCTTTGCCTAGTGTTTTTTTTAATCAAATGCACACACTATAAGACGTGTCTCAATGTCTTAATTTGGCATATACATTTTGTACATGTACATCATCATCAGGTTGAGCTTAGAACAATACTCGGATATTTGATATTTTCACTGGTTTTGAATGACTCAATCAACCTCTCATTGTCGAATATGCATATACTCCAAAACACTCATAGATATGGAGTTGCGAGAAAATTGGATTAGTTTCCTAAAACATGCAACGAAAAGCAGAACTATTTGCAAACATATACTATCGGCTTTCGGGGAAAAAAAGGAAATTCTCTCATACTGAAGTTGGCTGAGCGCACGAACATTATTAGAACCCAGTGTGGTTTAAATGCAATTTGCATACCGTTTGAAAAGGTTCATGTAATTACCTACACAGTTATCATTCCACGCTTAAAACGTTCATTTTCAAATGTATACACCTGTATGTGTTATTCTATGATGTGCACGGAGTAATAGACAATGGTTACAGTCTTGGTTGCATACACTCTACATAAAAATGGGGACAAATTACCACAATCAGCTTCGGTGAGTAAGGTGAGGTCTGAAAATTCAGGTGGCTACACGACGTCTTGTAATGGATGACAATGGTCATTAGAAAGCACAGGCCTGAATGGACTAAAATGCCAAAAGAGCATGTTCTCTGTTAATAGCATGCATATTGCAAAGAATGGGCAAGCGTGTGACACAACACAAGTGTAGACCTGGATGTCCTGGATGCGCCAACGTTCCAGGGGGGGGGCTGCACTAAATGTTTATTTATGAATGCTCGGAGTAAAATAATGTTGCCATTTGTCATAGTTCATCGTAACACGGGAATTTATGATGTTCGTTGCATGCAATGAGGATTAATGGGTACATGTATTGTGTCTCGTCTTTGCTGTTTGCCTGTAGCTCTTTTTCCATGGACGCGTCATAGAATTAGTAGAAAAGAGTTTCGTATGAATGATAAATAACACATATAATCATCATGATTAATACTGCATCATCTCCAAACATATCAGCTAGATGATTGACAACGTTGTAAATCATCTATCATCCTTTGATGGCTGTGTATGTTTGGAAAAAACGGGTGATAGTGTGTTGATAGTGTAAAAAAAGCAACCAACTTGCAGCACCCAGTAGAGCATGTTAATAATCCTGGCAGGATGTGCAAGTCTAGTACATTCATTAAACATTCACTGTCAGTTTAGTCGTTGATAAAAACTATTGCAGTTTAAAATAAAACCAAAACTATGCTAAAATGTACAAATATGGGCGTCTGCGTAAGGGTTGGGATAAGTTGAGCTTATCTTGTTTTTTGTTTTGTTTTTAAATTCCAGGGTATATGATAGTAGCACCGCACACCACTTACGTGGTGCCAGAATACAGAATGTGACAACCTCAGCTATAAACCGTGACACATGTCATATGAAACAAACGCGAATGTTCATATTGCAACGCCAGTGCCCGAGTCAGCGAAGGTCAAACGCCTGAAACAAAACGATGGCGATATGTTACATAACGGCCACTTGAGGCTGAGACATGGTGACAGCCGGCCCTCGTCACATGACGGATCCCCTAACTGTTTGCAGGGTGAGGGGGAAGTAGGGCAGAGAGGGGGGCTGGGGCAACTGGGTGATGTTTGCCCTGATAGGGGATGGCAGGTGCTCAAGCGGATGGAGACAGAGGTAAGCTGTGTTGAGTACCATGCATTGTACATGTGAGTTGATAGCGCGAGCCTCGAAATATAAAGTGGACTGTTCTAAGATTACGCGCAGATATAAAAGTTGAAACGGTCAGGCAGATATGTTTCCTTATTAACATGTGAACAATTGATGGTTAAAGTCCAAGAAGGCTAAAGCGAGGATTCTATTTTCATTTTTTTTTTAGATTTTACGGAGAACTATACACGGAAATGAAGATGCCGAAACATCCGACAGGAACATAAACATAGTGGTGCAAAAGAAATGTATGATCGAGAATGAATTGCGTTTCAAGAGAATGAGAGAAATTCCACCAAGTAACAACCTAATTTCCTGAGACAGCGCCATTTATAAGTCACGTTTGTGGATAATATTTCCTTAGAATACGCATATTAATAACGCGTTGTTTAAATGAGCACACGTTTTACAAGCACTCCTTTACAAACATGGCAAATATCTAAAGTCGACACAATGTATTTCGGGGGAAAGTGGTAAAGTGAAACAAATGGGTTTAATACCTTGTTACACAATTAATTCCACTTAGTGCAAAATGAGCTGCGCACTGTGACACCGTACAACAAAACGGGTAATATACGGCACGTACCGTGGAAATGGGACAGGCTGTTAATTTGCAAGCCTGGATGTGGTAATGAAATTATGCTGGCTGAAATAATGGAAAAGTTCTCTGGTTCGTTGCCTATCAGTTAAGATACTAGATTTGGCAGAGGTTTCAACTTAATCCCTGTAACACCTTATACTCACAATTATAAAGCGTAAACAAAATATCTATCATCTACTTGCTAGTGCAGAACTATATATAGAAACTTATTTTTTCAATGTTTGAATGACATAAATCACCTCAAATCAAACAGGTCTGGGACGTCATTACGCCGAGGATGATGTATTGCGTGTGTTGATAGAGTGTCAAAGAGGTGCAACTAATTGGGTATGATAGATGAAGACACACGACCTATGTCTGTGAAGGGGTTAACGCGGTCTAATGCCCCATAGCCAGCTGTATGATAAATGCAGGCAGATGTGGGGCAATGGGGTACTTTACTTGGGGAATGCTTGCAACTGAACTGCTGATCATGTGAGGTAAATGGTAGAAAGGCAAAGGTCTGTGTACATTAGGACTGTATACTGAGAGATATTACGTGAGAATTATTGCGTATGACTGATAAAGATGGATTGTGGATGTATATTTGTCATAAGAACTTGGTGACTTGTATTATGGGAATTACTGTAGAGATTTGACGATTATTGCAAGAATGACTACCACGTTGTGATTCACAGATCCGGGGGAACTTAAAAAGATAGCACATGCGGATGCCCCTGCCCCACTAAAATGTTATTTTCGTACTTTTGTCACAGGGCCTAGTTTTCTTGCACATGGCATCCACCAAATTTGTGGTTGCACCCCTTTGTGAAAACATGGATCTGGCAGTGTATGCTTACACTGAGGTTTACCAGAACGGCTGTCATACAATGTTCATTCACACTAGTTTTGCAAACCCTTTGTTTTCAATGCACACCACGATAAGCTCTACATAACAATGCCTTTGAATTAACATCCATCTCACATAGTACATTAGGTTCGCCCTGGAAGCTCCCTCTTTCAAAATAACTCTAGCCTGAAATGGTCGCAATAGAAAGGTGAGCAATTTGTAGAGGGTCGCGATGATCTCCCGAGGAGTATAATCTGAAATACATAAATGGTCTAAATATAGAGGTGGTCTCTTTAGAGAGATATCTAGCTGTAAGGCATGGCACGCTTCTATAACTGAGTATAAAAGGAACTCAACGGCTATTCCACGAGCGATGAAGGCTTTGCATGTGTGTACGTGACAACGCTGTGACAAGGCCCTCAAAGCTGCGGCGTCCCAGCACAGGACCGAGGTGCTGACGTAGAAACCCCAGGGACATCCGCTCTAAAAGAGGCGTCAGACGTGTGTTATTTCATGTCACACTGACACATGAATAGACTGTGGGTGTGATGATGTTTTTTTAATGTCGTAATATAGCTATTTACTATTGGGGAGATGGACATTTAAGCTGGTTCAAATGGCACGAACAAGAGCAGGAATTTTCACAGTCAATTTCGATACTCACCGTTGAAGTTATTTAAAAAGAACAAAACGAAAACAATAAGAAAACACTCACCAGAATGGAGTCAAGTCAAGTCAAATACTCATTTATTATACTGACATGTGATATACATATTCTGATTATATCTAAATACATTAGTAATATCACTCAGCCAATTATGGCTTATAAGTCAGTTTAAATCATATCTTATAATAAGTGTGCAATAAAAGAATGGAACAGAACACGTGTACAGGCACAGAACGTGTATAAGCAAATAAGGGATCTGATGCCCTTTAAGTGCGAACGTGAAATGGCTTTAAATTAAGTGTGCGGCTGGAAAAATACTTTGACATTAAATGTGAAATGTTAAATTAGGTAAAAATATTAGATAAGTGTGAAATGAGACTCAGTTAAGTCAAGTGGCAAACACCCCTCCTCATTATATTCAATGGTACGAAAAACGGACTACAAAAAATTATATCACAAAAAGTTACAACTAGTTGATGAATCAATGGAAAACTATTGATGATGAAATGTTCATTTAAAAATATTTTATATACATTTACCGAATATGAAATGATAAGCATAAACATCTGAACTATTTATCCATTATAATCTCACATGATGGCAAAGCGTGAGTAGTTTTTTGTACATACACGGTGGATGATACATTATACAACACTGATTAAAGTGTATCATTAAACGCCTGAAACATGCATAGGCGTAGACTAGACGTGACACGAATGATAACTAGTCGTTGCAAAGATATTATATGCTTTGGTCGTTGTTCTAATAAATGGATCAATACTATGTCCTAGAAAACCAAGCCAGCTTCTTGGAACATGAAGTATGGAAGAAATGTGAACAATGGATTCCCATTTAGATGTCTACTAAAATGTAGTTGGACAATAGATTCTGGCTTGAGTTTCAAATGAAACACTTCATAGCCTTTATGCTGTCGAGAGCGTTGACATTTAAACTCATTATCGAGTGTGATATGGTGAGCTAGGCTTACATATATTGGCAAAGTCATGAAAGTGTGTGTGTGTGTGTGTGTGTGTGTGTGTGTGTGTGTGTGTGTGTGTGTGTGTGTGTGTGTGTGTGTGTGTGTGTGTGTGTGTGTGTGTGTGTGTGTGTGTGTGTGTGTGTGTGTGTGTGTGTGTGTGTGTGTGTGTGTGTGTTGTCAAAATAAGTTTAAAAATATGTTGGGGCGCGTGCTGAGTACAAATATGCCCCCTTTTATTTAGATACGTTGTACGTTGCGCGCAAAAGCACATCACAGTAATGCATTTTATTGCATACTTACATTTTCAGCTTTGGCTTTGTTTAAAAAGAAATACATTATTGTACGAATACATATTATAGGTTGACGGCTGGCTTACATGTTGTACATGTATATAAATTTGCTCAATCTCATTTTAATAGTTTTGAAAATAAATCCTCCTATATTTGGTATATGCCATCAACTTGTTGATGTAGGTTTAAACATTTTTATTTCAAAAATGAAAAAGGATTAATCATGGAAAAAACGGGACTTGAGCTGTCTCCATACATACATATAAACACTTTCCCACTGGTTAATGAAAGAGTTGTAGATCACACACGCATACATAATAGAACCATATATCAACAAATCATTGTAAAATACATATAGAAACATATAAACGTATTGGTTGAACGTAAAAATGTTGGTAATACACAATTTCTGAATACCTGTTTCATTATTTTGAACAAACTTTTCTCATCTAACCTTCGTATGTAAATACTAAACAAGGAAGGGCAGCTAATTCATCCTAACAAGACAGCCGGTTATCAAACATTTACAGTGTGATATTTACCTGGAGTTATGGCTATATATATTTACATACTTACACAGAGAAATAGCCTAGAAAGCAACAGTACAAGAGAAAACGTTCTCTTTAAGGTCGGTACTTTGTAAAAAATGAATAGAACCCAATAAAGTAAGTAACTCACAAGACTCAACGTAAATGTCATTGGCTTATTGTATGAATAATTAGCAGGTGGTGTCTTCTATTCGTTCTGTAAACATAACTATTTTATGAAGAACAGCCGTTGTGACAAAGCATTACTGGCAGAACCCTGGTAACAGCACACGGCATTTGACCTATTTTGTGAACGTGCATTGCAGTCTGTGTGACTCGAGGTACTTTGCAATGGCTCTACACGAAAGTATGTGAATGGCACGTAATGTGACATGCAATGCACATAATATTGGCACCATGTGAACTTCGAATACATGTAGTTTTTTACATGCAGAATACCTCTCATCCATTTCAATATCACGAACACTATACACAATAACAAAATACGAACCAATATTTGGCATCTGTATACATATTTCCATTAACGCTTTATAGCGATTGTTTCATAATATGATAAGCGTCACAAATTATTGCAAATTGATGTGAATATTGAAAACCTGATACTCTATCATAATTATGAACTAACTCATCTTGATGTATCAATTAACTATGTGTCATTCATTCAAAATGAAATTTGATATCCAAGTGTTATTTCATATGTAGCACTTTTGCATTTATGTGTATTCATAATTCGAACCTGTAAATATATATGCGTATTTGAAGCGCAGCCCGTCTGAGGATCAGCAAATACAAAGACTACATATGTTGTGTCATATATTGTAGGCCTACATGTAAAGCAACACTGAGCATGGATTTCAAACAAATAAAAACAATATGCGTTCAAATGTAGGTCACCTGTCTCCCTCCAAAATTGATAATGTTCTGGATTAATTAATGAAAGATTTTAAGTACAAATCTACAATACATGCTATTATTACAGTAAAATATGTAGATTTAGAAAACAAAACTAATACACTGACGTATATCATGATCAACTCTTTTAGTTCTCTCTAATAGGCACAACTATGATTAGATATCGCTATTTAAGCTTGCCATGCCAGAATAATGATTGTAGTTCAGGCCCTATGATATGACTATCAAAAGACATGGGTTTTACACACACACCCATGCCGAAAGGTTACGATAACACACAATTTCGTACAAAAAGAATTAGGTTATAAAACGTCTCTTATGTAACCACAAAACATACCATTTACAAGTGATTGAATATCTAGAAAAAAACAGGCAATATTAATTTAGTTCTTGATAAAGGTGGAAACTCAATATAATTGGGGAAAGTGGGTACAAAAAGTTAATATTAACAGTCTTATTGAATTTAAGTTATATAATAGTTCCAATGAACACATACACATGTGCGTTGATTATGTCATGCTCAAAATTAACACATTCAACACGATGTGATCTAGTCTGACATGTCATTTTGAATGATGATTGAGAAGGTTCGTTATTGAATGAGCAGCCTCTGCATTACATGGTCAAGCGTCTAAGTGGGTGCAACTCATTAAAATACAACCGTGTGTTGATTACGGAAGGTGTCTAGCTAATTAAGATGAAGGAAGCGGCAATTTCTCTAGTTAACGCTCTGGTCAACTGGGTACAGGTGAGGCGTTTGAAGGGCATTGCTGAGGCAATAGCAAATTGAAAACGCCGGGTAGTTCATGAATGCATTGAGAAGCAAAGAAAAAACACGTATTAACTTACCAAATGACTTTTTCCTATGGCACATGTAAAAGCTCATTGAGAATGTGGGTTAAGCCCCAGTCTGACAGTGACAAATGTCCTATTTGACAGTTGTACTGTGTGTTAGATGATAAATATATGGATAATTTATGATTTTACTCGTTTAAACCACCCATGTGACGAGACGTGACAGCTAACAGTACCACGGCTGATTCAATTCAATATCCATGACTGACTATAGCTTCAAGATGATTAGGGATTCAAGTTATTCAAATCCATACATATTAACGCACTTGACAACACTGGACAAAGAAACAAAAATCACAGAGAAAATGAAGCTGCTAGTATTATTGGCAAAAACCTCCAATGTAAAACGCGAGTTACAGTAAAACCTCTACCAAAACCGTCTTTGGGATATAATAGGCCAAAAGCTGTCTCACTAGAGAGGTGTCCTATTTAAGAAAGTTCGTCTTGAAATTTGTTCTAGAGAAAGTCTCTGTATAGAGGTAAAATGAATTGGAGGCTCTGCTGTACACGTAAAATTCTACTTTCTGCCTCGAGTACTAGAAAGTAGGTCAAAAGGGTCGGGCACCTGAGCAAGGGAAACTATCAAGGACGGCGTATCACGTGACCCACTCGACCTGCTTCAGTCTGAGCACCACCATGGCATGTGTATCACTTGATAGGGAAACTGGCCAGGTTACAGCACAAATGTAACCGTTTTGAACAATATGTTATTGTCGGTCAACAACCCCCTCGTCTGTAGTCACTGTGGCGTAATTCACGGCTGCCGACAAACGTCTACGTTTGACACCTGCCGAATGTTCAGTAAACAACACAATACCATGAATATTTGGAGCAATGCTAAAATAGGGAAAATAGTGACTTGGGCTTCTTAATTATTATATTGCAATCTACGATCGTCGCAAAATTATCACACTTATAGAGACAGGCTGACAGATCCAAGTGGAGGCACAGGGGGGGCGAGCACCCTCCTTGTCTAGGTCTTCTTACAAGTAAAACGTGGTGTTATATTAATTTTTTTCGCATCTCTGTGAGCGATCGCGCAGACAAATCACATGACATTAAACTGGATGCACTCCCTTGGAAAAGTTGGATCGGTCAGTGTTAGGTGCAGTATCGATAACACCCCATATACACGACAGCACTACATAGGATGGATATGGATTTGACATGCCATGAACTATGTTTCTCGGTGCTCTCAGCTACAATAATACGTATTCAGCACTGAACATATGGGGGAATACGTAAAATTACCGCTTTGGCGTTTGTATGTTTGGTTGATTTAGTATAGTGTGTACTTGATAACATTATTTTTATGGTTGCTATTGCATAAGCGATACCAATGGTACGGACCTAAAACCATGGGTTTGCGATGAATGATATTTTGCACTACTATGGTTTGGGATAAAAACAAATCAAATGTTGATTCAATGTCTACTACTATACTCCTTCAAAAGTTCCTATAACGGCCCTGTTTTGTGGGAAGTGAATGTGAACTTGACTACATGGTGCAAGTTGTCAACGTCGCGCGTATCACGAAAAAAGACAATCTGATTAATGATTCACGTCAGTTTGGCACGAAATCTTGTTTTTGTTGTTGTTTTCTTTTAGTAGATAGGCCGGAATGACAGAAATAAGGCGTAGTAATTGCCTGATCCACGCCTGCACAGGGTTTGAATTGAAGTATGCATATTTCAATAATAGGCACATTTGCCGTAGTATATTTAGATATAGCCTAAAATGAGAGCTTCCCCATTGCTTGTTCTTCATTTTGAAACAGATTAGATATGACTCTATTTATATTCAAACTAGAAAATGGAGAAAGCTACGACCGCTTCCTAGGTCGAAGTAATTCCAACGCAAATGTTAATGATTTCCCCAATTAAGTATTTATTATTGTTGTTTACAATCTGAATAGGAACATTGACAAAAATCAACAGTAGTTAGGCTGCTCACCACCGTATGCATGTACGCCTAATGTACGTTCATGCTTTGCAGGCAATGCAAATCACAAAGCTAAATGATCCGCATGCCTATCTGGAAGAACTTAATTATAACGTTGTGTCAAAATATGGAAAGCTAGTATGGTAAAACTGGCCTCAGATTCATGACAGTTGCCATGCTTATGCTAATATATGCTTGACAGTAGAAGAACTACTTTCCCATTCACACTGTCTTCAGTGTCCATGTTCATTATCTATATGATGTACTGTGTATATAGCCTTGAAATATGACGATGCAACCATAGCTTATCCCTAAACCTGTGAACATAAACTGCACATTACGCGAGGTCTCCGTCCCGATATTGAGCCCTAAAACTCACGCGGTGACCTTCTTGCCCCTTGAGTATTTCACATTCATAATGTATCGGAAATACTCGGTGTAACCGGATCACGGGCGAAAGGGTTAATTAATTGCCTTATGATGGGCCATTGTGCTGTGATTCAATTCATCATGACGCAGGCGGATTTCCGCAAAACACGATTTATAGAGGGCTTTTGGATCATGTCACTTATTTATTGCCTCGTCAATTCAGCATATTGTACATACATGTCCACGTGCATGCCTAGGTACGTGACTCTTTTGTCATAATATATTGAATGGATTTCAGTAAATGTGGTGCATGTGGAACACACGTCAGGTGCCAACATGACGCAAAATCCTGTTATCGACTTAAACGTTTCGTTTAACACCTCTGAACAATTATGTGCAGTGACCCGGCTGACTGTGCAGATCACAAATGCCGCACAGGGAGTTAATTGCTGTTGCAGAATTGAGACAATAAACAATGGAATATCGGGAAAACGGTGACCAAGTGTGGGCCAAAGTGCAGCAAAGTTGCGAAGAGGCACTTGAGCAGGGTGAGAAGGGTTAATAAATAGCTGTCTTGTTATGGTAAGCAATTGATCTTTAGGGACATGAGAGGGTTTGCATAGACATGATGTGTGGCTTTTGTATTCTTAGTTATGAGACCAGTGGGTGGATGGCTAGAAGAAAAGTAGCATATATTGTTATCAGTGTCTATCTAAATATGCTGCGTGTGCATCTTATGGCCACGAGTCCGCTGTTATAGGCAGCTCCAGTTTGTGTGTGTGTGTGTGTGTGTGTGTGTGTGTGTGTGTGTGTGTGTGTGTGTGTGTGTGTGTGTGTGTGTGTGTGTGTGTGTGTGTGTGTGTGTGTGTGTGTGTGTGTGTGTGTGTGTGTGTGTGTGTGTGTGTGTGTGTGTGTGTGTGTGTGTGTGTGTGTGTGTGTGTGGTGGTGGTGGTGGGGGGGTCTCGCAGGGGTTGCGCGGCAATGCACGCCTACGTGCTTTCCCCACAAAATGTATTTTATTGTTGGCTCCTCTTCCAAAAACCTGGATTTGCATCAAAGTGACGTGTTGATAATATAAACATCTATAAACCGTATTGTAGAACGACATACATACCATCGGTCTCGCCAGTTCATCCTCGAATCTTATCTTTACTTTTTGCTGAGCTTAAGCCTAGGAGAAGAGAAATTCGTAGGAGCAGGGGATAGTCTGACCCTAGCTTAATACACACATACACGTGCATTACAGAATAATATGCTATTAAAACACACGTCTTCTAGGTATATTTGTGTTGTCACACAGACAAATAATTTGATGTGAAACATGAGCATTGTGTGCAGACTGTGCACCAACTTCTCCGTTCTCAAGAACTCAGCACTTCACCACTTCCCACTTACCGTTAGACATTGGTATATATTCACAAAATGTCGTTGATTTTCCAGCCGACACACAAAGTGCATTATGTATAAAACACATATCCTCTTCCCACGCGAAAGGGTGAACTCTGGGCCAGAGTTTAATGGCTAAGTGTCGTGAACGCTCACGCCCATTATAGAGGTGACAGGTGCAAGTTGTTTAGTTTCCTTTTCTTTTCTTTTATAAATACTTGTCCACTCTCTACTAGAGGTCAACCTTTTAAAAAAAATATTCGTTAGACTTATATTTTGTGTGATTGTGTTTTATAAATTATTTTGACAGATGTGATTTAAAAATGTTATAATAGAATGAAATTTTTATATTCATTTATATTTTTAAGACTCTAGCTATGTCAATGTGACGACAGAGTGCAGAGAACAAGTACAGAAGAGACACTTAAAAAAAACATAAAACAGAAATATTACATATAAAAATATTACTAAAATGAGCCCCCCGATGAGAGTGATACTCGTCTATATAGTCTGAATTTACTACACATTTCATACTACTGATACTACTGATACCATCCATTTTACAACAAATTAAAATGCAATATTTTACATAATAGGATGACCTAATTCTATATATACCAACAAAAAATATAAACAATTTGTAATTAATTTAAACATAAACATGTATGTAGCTTATATAAAATAATAATAGAAATACACAACTTATAAGCTACTACAAGATGCAAAACATTGTTATGCAAAATTTATGATTGAAAGTTTCTCTGTGGCAATCTTCTCTAGTAATCATATATTTGCTTTCTATTTAAGGCTAACCTGCTAATGAGATACTGCTTTGTAGAACAATAGGACAATGGACTACCAAATATCACTAGAAGTGGCAGTGTTTGTTTGCCTGTTAAGATAATTCCTTTATGTATGTCCTTTCAGTTAGTGTAATGTGCTCTTTTCAGAAATATCATGGGATGGTGAAACATATTCATGCGATAGTGCAACATATACTTTCCAGTGCTTGCAGACCCCATACAAAGAATTTTATTTCCTCAAACCACATGGTCAGTGTTGTTTACCCATTAAGAGTATTGCTTTAGACATGTAACTTCAAAGAGAAGTGATTGTAGTAAAAGTTTAGTAGGCATGGTTTTCCCCCCATAATGTTTCATCTGCAATGTTTATCTGAAATATACATATGCAAGTTTCAGAAATATCATGAGATGGTTTGGCATACATTTATTTGGCTCAGGTCCCATATAAAAGTCCAATATCTTCGCAGATTTATCAGTCGGAATTTTGCTACAGAGTGGAAACATTGAATTAGTCTTTAAATCATGGAGACAAAATTCTGTTACAAACAAATAAGATTAGGAAAAATATTTCATAAACAATGTTAAATGTAGTATAATGATATTTTCAATACTCTGTTAATCAGGTTAATCATGACATGTTGTTTGAACTACACCTTTAAATATGCAAACATATCAAAGGTTGATTAGCATGTATATAAATAAATTGTCAAAATAACAAATCTGTTGTCTGTTTTTGGATAAATAACTTTGAATTTTTGAAAATAAATGCGGGCTTAAGTGCGGGCTTTTGCGGGTTTTCAGCGGGTTTTACTTCTGTACCTGCGGGTGCAGGTGTGGGTGCGGGCTTAATTTTTATGAAATATGCGGGTGCGGGCTTGGGTGCGGGCTTCAATAGTTTATATGTGCGGGTGTGGGTGCGGATGCGGGTTTCAAATTAAACACGCGGGGCGGGTGTGGGTGCAAACTTATAACCCGCGCAGGGCTCTGCCAAACACCACGAATTACATATACAGATAAATATCATATGCCAGATATCTAATTACACGAGAGGTTTGTTGACAAGTAATAACCTTGGTATTCTAAATTTGAATTTGACCAAGAAAACGGAACATGTCAAATACATCGTTATAAAGGGCTGGGTCTACGTGTGCCACGTTGGATACGCATGAACCAAACTAACTACTTCATCAATTACCTGCCTATGAACAAGAGTACATGTGTGCCACTGGGTCCATTCAATCAGTAGACACTTTACGTTTCAGCTAGTTACAATAGAACCTCTCTATCTAGACCACCAGTTAGACCGGCTGTAATTGCTGGTGATGGAGGGGTGGTCTCTTGATGGAGGCTCACAGTGGCTTGATTTTGAACGGCTGGGACAGGTAGCAATGTTGTTGTAGGGGTAGTGTCTTAATATAGATGGTCCTAATTGAATTGTCTACAGTTAACTGTCGTTAGTTTTACAGCCCAGACATTCCCTCGGTCCACGTATATTTTAAGCTCGCGTGTAATTGAAATGTTACAGAAACGTATTGCCTTGGACAAAACTTAACCCTCTGCAACACAATAGCGACAAATGAATTGTTTGCCACACTCTTTAGGTTACGTCTTTGCCAGTATGGTTCACATGCTGAGATTTAAAAAAACCCCAAACATTTATCATATTAAAGATGCATCCATTGATATGTATACCTATATCTTTAAGGAATGTCATATGCAAGATCAGTATTACAGTAAAGCCTCAAATAGTAAGACCAACTCGGTGAATGACCACTAACAAGCACCCCGGCACTGTACCATTGGTTATGTTTAAGAAATAAGCGATGAATGCAAGTGGTATCAAGTCAATACGTAGTCCCCCCCACTTTTTTTTTACAAATTTCTAGCTGCTCTCTTCTAAACGCTTGGGACCACGATAAAAGGCCTTAATTATAGAGGAGGTCTAAATTGTAGGGATTATTGTAGAGGACTTCATAAAGCTAAAAGCGCCGTCCACTCAACGTAATTGTCTTTCATGGATCAGTTTCATATCTCTACACAGTAAATCTTCTGTAAAATGCAACCTGTTGGTTAAAACCCTAGCGGTCTTCATTGGGGCAGTACCTCTTCCTATTTACATATAAGCATTTCCTCATACGCAATCTAACTTAAAATTAACAGAAGCGTCCATTAATTCTCTTATGTTAACCTACTGCATACGCCACAGATATTAACGCGTATAGAGGAACATTCTAAGCCAAAAAACATCAGACTGCGAATGCAAAACTCTGCTGCTGTCCTCCCCCATTGTATGCGCTTTTATGTGTACACCAACATCCTCCTGCTGACAATGTGGACCCTTAATCTGATTTACACGAGCAGCGGACGCTCGACAAAACGCTTGTTTGCCGCCGGAAATCACGTTATGTGTGGTTAGCAGCGCCTCAGTGGACGGGCGGGGTGGGAAACCGCACAGCCGGCTGCCTCTTTTTGTGCTCGTCTGTTTGTCTTCATATGATCCATATTTGCATACATCATAATTGAATTTGGAGCGTGCGAAGGCGATGACAACGCTGTGGCTTTTAGGAAAGACGCCGGGTATGCAAGTCGTGCATAGATTCAGAGTAAGAGACAGTACATTAGAGTGCTCTCTCGGGAGTGCTCTCAATATTATGGCTTCTAGTGAGTGCACAATACTTAAAAAGAAGCTAAAGCAATCAAATATATGATGTAATACACGAGCAAGCTTAGGTGGGAGAAACTTGTGCTGGTTTGATTTGTTCTTTGAGCATTGAGTCAAAACATAAATTGCTGATCTAGATCTGGATATATTGTCCTATGATTCTATGAGCGTTATGATTGTCAATGCGAAACTTTGGTCGCCCTAACTAATCAAGAATAACGTCCAATGTAACCGAAGGCAGTGATGATCAATCCGACACCCATAGCAGTGTAAACGTATTTATGCTTCAATCTAGTCTTTAACATCAGTACCATTTACTTATATGTATTAGCCTCGATTGTGTTCACTGCACACATGGCTTCATGGGAACTTGTTCCCAGTACAATAGCACACAAAAACTTTAGTAATATTATGTCTTGAACATTATATCAAATTCCATATTGATCCTGACCTGGAGATATTGAACTAGCTGCGTTGGACTGGATTATTTCCCCTGCCGGTGGGGTGAGCGGGTGTGGATCAGTGCTCATCCGATTATGCCCGCTGTTTGTTGGCTTTCGGGCTTGGAGATCCACAGGGAAGTATCTCAGTACTGGATCAGATACAGGGTTATGGTATTAAGATAGGTTTGATTTATGCACCTTTTACTGCAAGGGTGATTATGGGGAGTTGAAGTGAAGGTCTCTTAATTGAGGGTGGGCGTTGTCAACGCCTACAACCCACACAGCCACCCACGGAGAAGTGTCATCACTAAGGCAGTTAGTTACATCAAACAATGATTAGCCAGTACATGCATGTAGAATAGTACTAAATATGGATATTGTATACGATGACATATGCACCAAATGTAGGCATAGTAACTTTAAAATACATATGTTTTATATACTCTTATGATTTAAATACGGTATTTTAAGTTTCCAAAATGCCTAGATCTGCTTACCTCGTGCAAAACTATCGAATCGTGAATCAAATAATCTTTATATAGTCCTATAGAGCCTTGATGAGCTGAGTGTCAAATGTCAATACTTCCGCCCAAGTCCATTCAAATACAATATATATATATGCATACTTACCACAATTATGACATATATTTGAGTATGATTCATAACAAGAAACGTATACCCAATTTCATGAAGGCATGGTTTGTGCTGTCATGAAATATGCACCAGTCCGCATATGTCGTTGTCAAAGTGATATATTAACAAAGTCAACATAGCATATACGACTGTCATTGTATGTGCAAAAACATAATGGTGAAATCGTGAAAACAAAATAATGGTGCCAACATATATAGTAATGCCATGCGTGTTATGGAGGGTACCAGATTATACAATAGGACAGCGTATGTTATAGCCATAGATAAATACAATAGAATCCCCTATCAAGACCACCTCCGTAAGGGACGGTGCAATATTTACCAGGAAGGGGGACCGGTGCATTTGGTAGGGGGACAGGTACTTTTTTCAATGTGCAATGTAGGGGGACCGGATGATTTTTTATTCTCGTTGGGCATGGGACATGTACTTTTCTTCAGCTGCTGAAATCCCACCTCAACATGAGCGAATCGGTACAAATTAATCACGCGAATATTCATGGGAGGGGACGCGCACTTTTTTATGAATAGAGGTCATGGGACATCAGGTTTTTTTCATCACATTAGCAGGGGACAAGACCTTTTTTCAGACAAGCTTTTCGATACGCACCGGTCCCCCCGCCTGTTAAATATTGCACCGTCCCTAAGAAGACCCAAGCTGAAATGAATAAGTCTCAGCCAGCACGACCACCGATAATGAGACAGACAACCCGTCCATTGATAACTGATAATTTAAACTTATTATAGCTCTAACAGATGTAGCTTATGTCAGACTGTCATTAATATTCATGATATTGACTAATAAATAGCAATGCGCACTGTGATAGGTTCTGCAATATAAGTGAGTATCCACAATAACTAACTCTTCAACTAATATGATTACGAAAAGATAGGTCATCATGTATAAAGGTTTCGCATGTACAGTTTCCAATACTACATGTAGCTACCACACTTTAGTAGGCCTACTAGGCCTACTGTCTACTAAAGAATCAAACACATGCACTTTTCTTTATTATAAACTAAAGAAGCCAACGAATGGCTGTCTCGCGCGCGGAAATTAAATGTCTTGTATATCTAGATTGTACAAGGAATATTCAACCGTGAAATGTTGACAAAGAAATAAGAACAAAAATTCCAGATGATGTTCAGATTATTAGGTAACAAAGACTGACAAAATTTGCAAGACTTGTGTAAAGTAGTTTTGGAAAGGTTTGAAACCAGGATGAGACAGCGTAGAATTAAAACTAATATGTACCATTCATTTTCTCTGGGTATACTCAGCAGTGTATATAATCTGGACATAATCATTTGGTAATTATCAACATTCATTGATTCATCATATACAGCTCCAAGTTACCACAGCCTCAATAAAGAGCTCGAGACAAACTTCTGTACTTAAGCCTTCCTAAAGATGTGACAACAACCTTCTAGAAAGAGACCATTTCTCACCAGAGAATTGTATTAATCTACCAGAATGCTTGCAAGTCAGCTCACATAGAAGCCCAGAAACACCCATAAGCTGAAGAGCATACATAGCATTATATCCACCCGTTGAGACCAATTCTATATCAAGAGCATTTTGAGTGATCTCAAACATTCACACAGATACCATGGCCAACACCCATAAATAAGCCTCTTATACATACAAGTGGTCATATAATAATACAGGGGTCCTATCGAAGCACATTCATTTCTCCATGTCTCAGGATGTGACGTCTGTGCACCCTTAAAAGGTCATGATTGTTGTCCGCAATCTGTAATGGAATCTGTGCAAAACGCTGAATCATGGAAGGAGAGCCTTGACACGCGAACCTGTTTCACAGGGAGACAAACAAACAGTCCATGACATCTTATACCAGTGTAGAAGCCAGACACTCAGACGATCAAAGATATCAGAGTCACCGTGTAGGGATTCATATGATCAAAAATAGAAGGTATATTCCTTTGTACTTAAATGTGACTCCCTGAAGAAATATTGCAGATGTTGTATGGAGATATACTTGAATGTACGTTACTTATGCCTTTTTATTTATCACCCCACAGTAACTATCGAACGTCGTCATATTACTTCGGATGAATGCTTTAGACGCCTTCACCCCCCAATTTATGCAAGGAACAAAACACCACACATGGACCGCCATAATTGTGGCTGGTTTATAACGAAGTGGGATGTGGGGAAAAGGCAAAAACTATCAGGGATGCTTGAAAAAAGCCCCCCAAAAGACGGATATGAGATTTCATGGAAGTGAGATGTGGGAAAAGGCAAAAACAATTTAGGGATATGGGGAAGGAAAGGCCAGAAGATAAGGGATGTAGGGAATAAGGCCAACAAAATTAGGGATGTGGGATTTCTGGAACCCTTATAACCCACTCAAACCTCCATATGTTGATGTGGTACATAGATACAGATTACTAGAATACAAATCGAGACTCAAAACTGTAGTTCTTTACTCATCTAGCAAAAGTCCTATATCATTACCATCATTACCTGTAAAGCCCCTCTCTGCTGGTCACGACTGCTCATCACGAAACTTTGATGTGCAGTTTTGACATGATAAACATATGGCGGCAGGAGAGATACATGTAGATAACAACCACTTCAATGGCGGGAATGGTTCAGCTTCTTCTGAATGAAATTCGATGCATGTTTGCAACATTCCCATGACGAGCAATACGATTGTTATAATGTATACGATCATCATGGACGGGTGAGTAAATTCATGCGCTCAAAGCAGTACGAAGTAGACTAATGCAGACGGCTCATTGTTCTTAAATGCGGCTGTTGCAAGACATTACGTAGTCTGCCACGGACGTGCCAGGATGAGTGGTGTAACATTTATGATGTGGGATATAGATGTAGAACATGGCTTAAACCGTTGACTGGCAGGTCAGACATAAATGCCTACGATTCCAGCAGCTCTGGAGTTACCAAGATGGATGTCTGATTTACCAGCACTTTATGAGGATGAATCAGATATCCGCTGTGTTAAACTGTAGCTTATTTTAGACTTCACGCTATGTGACAATAGCGGCATCATTTAGTGATTTATTAGCCACTGAAGGGTTACTTAGTGTATTGCTTCATTGGTTATTTCATCGCACTGTTCTATGTCTAAACCTGATTTTGATTAATATGATTGTTTATTTTTTTTCTAATTGCAGAATGAATACTGAGAACATCTAAAACGAATAGATACCAGAGGAAGTTAGTCCGGATACAGTTTCCATAAAGCTGTGTGTTGATGGTTACATGATATACGTAAAATTATCAACGGATATGACAAGTTTTATAGAGAGCTGATAGAGAGTGTAAGGTGACAACCCATTGTAATATTTATCAATGGAAAACTAAGGAAAGAATGTTTTAGATCAGGATAGTCAAATTACACCACAATGAACAAACACGAGGGCGAAATATAACTGCACGCATATACGGTATGAGTGTGCACAATGGTACTTGTGATATATAGACAATATTGTACTCAATTAGTCATATATAAGTGCAGTACTCACGTGTAAAAGACTTCGCAATTCCAAAATATGTGATACAATACTACATGAACTGAAATATATTCATACACTATAAATGCTTGTGATAGATGATCCAATGAAAGGATAAACCTCCCCATGGATATTAGGCGATTGCTGTTAGATGAGATTTTCCTCAGCAATGTGTATATCGTAAAATGGCAAAGTGAAAATAGACTGGATAAAACAATGTTTGTGCAATTGTACGTAATACAGTCACAGTAAATCCCAAACATACACACTGGATAGCATGTTTTAAAAGTACATATACGTCAAGGTTGATATAACTGACGTAAACATGTCTAGAAACTGAACAAATTAAGAGGACCAAAAGGCATATACTGGTCACTGTATTGCAATTTAAAGGGATATAGATTCACTCCATAATGTCCACAATGACACCTTGCACGTGGTCAGTGCACATACGATGTAATGGATACAGCTAGAACACGGTCAAACCACACAGTAGCTAGTAGTTGTGTTAGTAGTTCCACTGCACCGCACCATGCTTACTCTGCCCACCACCCCGGAGGGGTTTCTACGTAACAGGAGCGCCATCGTCGCCTCAACCGACGTCACTTCCCTTGATGCAGCAGACGACAGCGTTGGCGACAATGTCAGCACGGGTGGTGGTACGGTGGGGCCGGAGGCGGCAGAGGAAGGGATGGGGGCGATCTACAACTGGGGGGTGCTTACGCTCACCCTGATTATCATCGCAACAGCCGTGGGAAACATACTGGTAAGTACTTGCGTAACTCAATTTTCTATGAATACTTGATTAGTTTTGAAGTATATGTCATGGGGACTTACAGTGCTCTGTGGCATATCTATCTTAATAGACAGACCTACATATAATGGTTTTCAGAAAAAAATGGATGAGTGGGAAACGGTGATTGGTACGAATATGCTAGTGTCAACACAGATATAGCAGCCATTAATGTTTTAAAAGAGTCTTTCTCAGGATGTTAAAACTTCTGCAATACCCCTCAAAATAACCCTTATTATTAAAGTGATTCCTAGAGGCCGAGAATATAACTAATATGTACGTATAGCACAACACAACACATACAAATGAGTCTGCGGTCGTAAATGTATTATAGAGATTGAAGGACCGTGTTGAGAATTGCACAAGACCCAAACTACATTGTGGACTGGACAGACTATTTGCTCTCTGAATCTGGGAAAATTATACTTATAGATTGCTCCAATTCTAAAAATTTGAGCCGCCCTCTTATGCCCAATATCGTTTTGTTGTAAAAGTTATAACGAGTAGTGTTCAATTGGTTAGAGATTGTGCAAGAATTACACGCATAATGTTTCAAAGACAAAGCTCCGAATGACAGTGTACCTCTACTCGATCTCACTCTGAAACATGACGACAATCTTGAGCGGCAAACCTAACCATATCTGAACCAAACACACATGCAGAGACAAGTGACAAAAAGCAAGCAAATGCATAGCATAAGGACCAAGAGTTTGGTGTTTACTCAGTGGGCCATTCCTGGATACAATTGTATTATCAACGATTACCTCTAAGTGCATTTACCAAACATCCACACGCTCCCTCATGCAGCAATAAGCCATGCCCCGGTGTGTGTAGACCGCATACCCTAGCCACTAGGTCACAGTGGCTAGGTCCGAGGTAGCAAATGCAGTCGCCTTCAAATGAGCGTATAAAGGCCGGTTAATTGGGAGTCTCACCTCAGATAAAGGGGCGTGTCTGATGTGATTACGGCCAAGGCCGGCTGTATAAGCCACTGTTGATTGCTTATTTAGAAGTCGAGGTAAAGCCACATTATGTACTGCTGCTGGCCAGCGTATGTAACCGGTTCTTTGATCATGCTGATGCCCTGTATTGTTACAATGAATATTGGTGATTTGTCCAACTTTACTCGTCATTGATGAGGCATTCTCGATTTTGATTGGCTGACTATCCAGCTGGGATTTCGTAATTGAATACACAAGCACGTATTTTAATTTTGTTTATCCGTGGCTCTGTCATTTGTCTTCATTCGGTTTTAATTTCCTCTCTCTCTCTCCTAATCCATTTGTGCTCATCAGTCTGTGTAATTAATGCTCAGTAAATAGTAACATGTTCGTTTAACTTTACATATATGAAATAACAGATCCCAAACTTTATATGTAATCAGTTAATAAGAAACGTATACAGTAGGATGCAGCCCGTTATATGTGCCAACAGAATTTTAGGAAGTACAGTAAATATACAAATATTCTTTGAACTCTATTTTAAATGAGATAACAGTATAACATGTTATCTTGTCTTTTCTTTCTTTGGCTGTTCACTATTCCAAAAAACCCTTTTCGTTTACATATCTTTATTTAACATGTTTCGAGTCAACAGACTCCTTTTCAAATTTGAAAAGGAGTCTGTTGACTCGAAACATGTTAAATAAAGATATGTAAATGAAAAGTTCTTTTTAGAATCGTGAACAGCAAAAGAAAGAAAATACAAGATAACATGAATCCATATGCTGTATACCAAGTTACTAGAATACTTTAAACAGTATAACAGATCCTTTAAGATGGGAGAGAGGTTGTCTAGAGTCTAGACGTCTCTTTACTTGAGATCCCTGGTAGTCTCTTTGTGAAACCTTTGGAGACTAGAGCAAGGAATGGTCCTATTATGGAGGCTGACTTCTTACAGAGGTGGCCAAACTGAACCAAGGTTCTTGACGATGGTGTGTACAACATCCACGCAGAAATTAAAATGAAAAAAGGTACCTGTGCTGTTTACGGTCTTCAATAGTGTTTACTTATTAGGGTGTTCTGGCATTGCTTGACAAAGTGTTCAACCTTGTGCAAAGGCAATAACTATAACAAATGCGACAGTAAATATGTCACAATGCGCTCTCTTAGTGGAAAAGGAGACATCTGTATTGGCCGGGGGGAAATTAATGTATGGAATTGATAGATACGAGTGACCTTGTTGAGAAAATTGTTGGATGCTTCACGCTAGTCTTACAGTTAGAAATGTTCATCCAGGATTTTGTTACGTCGTGACAGGAGATGATTAATACACAGTGGGAAAGATTTTTCTATTTTTCTTCTTCAAAACACACCCAATGTGCCGATTAACAACGCCTGCAATACCACGGCCGATTCGGCTTCAACATTCTGGACTGTCTGACCGGAGCATAAGTAAGCATATGCAAGCTTCCTCACACTGTATTCCTGGCGGGCGTTTTGAGACTTGATCATCATTGATTAGCAGTTGCAAGTAAATTGTATTGTTGATCTAATTCAATGTATTGCTGAGTTGACCTTTCATGAGTTCTGATGGATTCCATTTGTACTTTGCTGACTGTCAAAATGGTTATGCACCCATAGCTCTAATGTAGGGTACACCATAATTACTGTAATATATGCAATACATTTCGATGATAATATGTGGACCCAAACAACATTCATATTCTGCAATGTAATAATACATTAATACATCTCAAAAGTTACAAATAGAATTGAAATAGAAGAGATAAAATTCAGACTCTTCAAAGTTTGTCCATTTCCAATCAAACCCCTGAGGTGCTGATATAAAGTACTTGCCACTCTTCACAGGATGTGAACTCCCAAATATTTCTCACATATCACTTACTGAGATTAGAGAAGCCATCGAGGGATGAGATGTTTGGCAATTGGCGTATGACCGTGTACCGAATAACATTAACGCTTTGCACGTTAGTCACTGATGCCTACAATTCATGCCATGTGCACTTGTTCAAACCTGTTCCTTGTACATAATTTTACTAAACAAAACAAGAAGCAGTTTTCGTCGGGTAAACATCACGTAGACGGCTAGTTTCTTGGTCACGTGGTAAAAAGGCACTTTTCTGGATAGCAGACACCGTGAATATATCATAGTAGATGTAAAAACAACGTGCGCACATGGAATGGGCACACAGTTCCCAAAGTGTTAAAATACCACACATTACCTGATGCGTAAGCATGCGAACAGCAAGTACAATTCAATTTCAATTCAATTTGAAGTACTCTAAGATGTACACGTAAACATGTTTGTTTTGTAGCCTCCGCATTTCACCATCACTCTCTTAGCATGCTTAGCCGATTTACCTCAGCTCAGCAATGTGACCGAAGCTGGACTTTACTTGGCAACGGTAGACCCATCTATAAAAAGCCACTTAAGTAAATTGAATTTGTGAATAAATATCACTTGTCGCGCCAAGTATTTGGTTCTCAGGAGTGAGTGCAAGCAAGCAATGGATTTCATGGCTTTCGTATCACAGAAATCTTGTGAAAATGCTAGACCCCCGATTTGTTTTTGATTTATTCATTTTGTTGGGGGAATATGGGTAGGCATCTCCCTGGGTATGCCATCGAATATAATCTCATGCCACCACAGACGCTGTGTTGCCGTTTTGGTCTTGTTAAAGTGACCACAGTATGATACGGTGTGCATACCGTTAATGTTGACGCGCGGCCGTTGGACTAATAATAATCAATAAAATAGGAAGCCTACACAAAAAAGATGAGGATGATGCATTTAATGAATAATGACCAGTCATTAGAAATTCATTATAAAGATAAGCATGATTGTAAGTCATGGGTATATGGTAACAGCAAATTATTTATTGTAAGCAGCTTCCGTTTGGTGAAATTGGTATCGAAGCATTACGCGTGTGTGCGTGTGCGTGTGCGTGTGTGCGTGTGTGCGAATGAAATATTACCATTAGATATGGCAGTGTCTGGTACCTAAACCACTAGGTCACATACATAGGTGGTTTTAGCTAAAAATAGCAAGCAGTAACCTGTAGTGCTAATTAGTGCAAGCTTGTTTAGTGCGATGCTAATCAGTATCAGTCTAAGACAGATGGGTGCCAACTTCATGGCAATGGAGGGAGTTCATTTGGGATGATGCATAATCATGTGATGCCAAAAATGTATGAAGATCACGCACATGTGCATATAACATAAAATGAATGTAGGCCTATATCTCTAATGTCACATGTAATGTTACAAAAAACTTTGAAATATAGTGGCTGTGGCTCCCCATATAAAAATGCTGGAACTGCCAGTATTTGCAAAAGTAGTTGGTGCTGTGTGGTGTTTATGCATGTATTTCCTTCCACTTTCTCTCACGCTATATCTTCATCTTATGTAAGACAGCAAGGAGAGAGATGGAAAGAGAGAGATGGTGAGAGGGAGATGGAAAGAGATGGCGACATATGGAGAGAGATGGTTAGAGAGAGGGGAGAGTGAGAGATGGAGAGAGGTAGAGAAAGAGAAAGAGAGAAAAAAAAGAGAGGTTATTTTTAGCGCATCCGCAGGCAGGTTGGGTGACTAGGTGACATAACCCCCTGTGATAAATAGCTGGCACCTCAAAGCCGGGTGACAAATGTCTAGTCAGCGTGTTTACAGCCCAGTCTGGCTGACGTGTCAGAACCTAATAGATGGGCACCCGTGATCTTCATGACAGCAGGGTAACATCTAAATCACATATTTTGCCGTAGGTTCAATATCCGTCCAGACCGTGGGCTCAATCTTAAGCCCCACTCTTACAGTCACGGATATTCATTCCAAGATGTTTGTAGAAAATTAGAAATGCATGATGGGAAAGATGACTCTAAAATTAAAAACAAGTCTATGCAGTGTCAGGAATATATGATAATAGTCAATCGCTAAACTTAGAAAGCATTTGCTGATTCGTCTGTAGCTTTCGCGCCGTCTGACCTGAGCTATACCAAGGGGAAACACCACAGACTTTCTACCACTTCTTTAAAGACCATTTGCAAATAGAATAAAAAAAAACAGTCCTCTGTACGTTATGGACTTCATACCATAATCTGCCCACATGTAAACCCTCTAAAGGCAAAGAGATTAGATTAACGCTTGTAAAGAAAGTGTATACCTAATTTTCTTTGTGTCGCATAAGGCACAGACAACGGGCAATTGTACTCTAATGAAGTTACGAAGTCCACTTATGGGGACATTGCTTTGACAGGTCCCAGTATCGGCCCCATAACAGGTGAGGATTTGTATTACAAGTGACATGCTAGACGTGCCATACATTCTATCACTTACTGCAACTTAATGTACTACTACATTTAGTATGTGAGCAAAGCTAAAGTAGGTATAGCTATAGTTCGTCAGTTCAGGCTTGGGTGTGGGAGCGACCACATAGTAGGGCTAGCAGCCCCAAATCTCTTGATTCTCCAATCCGTGTGTAAACTCTACCGATTGAAGGTAGACATACACATGTACTTTTGTGTGTGTGTGTGTGTGTGCGTGTGTGTGTGTGTGTGTGTGTGTTGTGTGTGTGTGTGTGTGTGTGTGTGTGTGTGTGTGTGTGTGTGTGTGTGTGTGTGTGTGTGTGTGTGTGTGTGTGTGTGTGTGGATGCCTTTGGTTGGTATTTCGCGGCCTCTGCACGTCTACAAAGCTTGTTGTTGTTGCCAGCATCTGTGCGAAGTCCTCACCAATCGGGAGGCCGTCATTCAGACCTGGAGGTGGCCTAGTAGTCGTTTCAGACCGCCCGAACACGAAATCCATACGATCACACCGTCGCTGAGGCCCGTAAGTGCCTCGAGGTTGAATGTACTAACCCACCTTTCTTACAGATGGCTACCGTGACCAGCACTTTGTTTACAATTATATTTTTAATCGACACGCACTAGTGAATCTTAAGTATGCATGTTGACTGAAATAGGTTGTTCTGAATACAGGTATTCAAGTCACAACATGATAAAACGATATAATCGTTTGAACCACATAGACAAACTATATGATACGAATTCCATGTGGTTATTCCACTGATACGTTCCATATATTCAGGATATACTTAAGATAAGCGGATTTGCCACCTTTAGTTAACAAGCCAAATAGAGTTGTCTGATGCTGTTTCCTCTGAGCATGTCATTTCCATCTGCAGACAGATTCGGTGCTTAAATAAGAGTGGATGGAATTCAAAATAAAGAAGGCTCATTTCTGTGCTATTTCAAAATGCCATTCCCCATGAGGATCATTTTGCTGAATCTACATGCAAACTTGCACTTTTAGATATGAAATAAGCATTGAAAAATTAACTTTGATTTTTAGTAGCATCAGGAGATAATAGATATCGATTATAAGATACAAATGTGATAAGAGACACTAAAGATTTTATCTAACCAATAGCTGTGAACAGATCAACATATTTATAGATGGAAATATTTTGAAACCCAAACTTTCCGTAACTGTTGATGTTAACCCTATGTACATCACAGGGACACCAGAAAGCTAGGGGATAGGGACCGCAGTAGAGCAAATATCTCTGTCACTGCTTACAAGGATATGTCACCAGTACGTATATATAACAGAACGTCGGCAACACTAAAAAGAAAATAAAGCAAAAGGAAAGCCCTGTAAATTGTCACGTTTCAGACGTGGAGCCCACTTAAACCCCCCATTTTCAAGACCGCTAAGATTTACCGTCTGCCACCTCACAATGGTGCACAGATCTGACGGTGGGGGCGCCACAGCTGTGAAGTTATGGCCCTCTAGCGAAGGAGAGTGACACTGAAAGCACTTTTCTCCTTTTTATCGTCATTGTTATCCCAATGCATTTTTTGGAATTATAAATGTGTTTCTATGTTAAGTGTTTCTGAGTGTCATGTTCGTGTGGGAGGTTAATGTATGTGCCATCTAAACGTCTCGTTTGGTAACGGATTGTGGCCCTTGTCGCCATTTCGCGTTTAATATGCTGCACCCAGGTCTGTTCGGCGTGTGGGAGGTTAACAGTGGCAATAGTCAAAATTTAAGGTCACTGTTTCATAGTGTATTCTTTTAAAATACTTGATTTGCGTCAATTGTTGATCATTTTCATCATTTTTATGATGATGCCTGGAAAATATATCAATGAAGAGAATATAATGATGCTTTTGTCACGTAAGTCAAAGCTGTATTGGACTGGTATGATTTTAAAACATGATTGCTTCGTGCTTGTTTTCAACAGGCATTATTTTCAAAACGTCAATATTGGCTTCTGATAAATATCCAATTATCATTTGGTGCACACCGTTAATCCATGTCAACTATTTGTGCAATTATATTTCATTTAAAAATGATAATCTCTCATTAAATAAGAGTGTTCCATATCAAAACATAATTATGCTGTTTAATTATCATACTGCGGTTAGGCCTCAATGCACGATTTTTCATACATGCATAAAAAACTACAACATATACTTTGCCTCACATCTGTAGCGAGACAATGAACAATTAACAGTGACTTTCAGTTTCATTATTAGGACCTGTCTGACCCTAGCTTAACATGTACAAAACAAAATACATTGAATTCCAAAAAAAACTTATGGTGACATATAAAAAACTCGTTATCACGTGCCACATTTATTGTCAACAACCAACTCAAAGGCAACACCAACGTGTGGGTGTAAATACAAAACTAACAATTATGAAACCTTTGAATATGCCATAACTCAAAAGAAACAATTTCTGTCATATCATTGTGACATTGCCTACACAATATCAACTGACGTGACGATTTCATGACATTTACGTTGACATTGAGGCCAACATTGTTTATTATGTCATTTTATTATTGCATGAAAGCATATATGTCGTGTAGGAAAGAACGTATGCTGACACCACCTCATGGTCTCAAAGTTGAACATAATAAGAGAAGAGGTCACAAATAACTTCTAGTATAAAGACTGTAAACATATCATCAGATCTGTCGACTGAGACCACTTAAAATCAGGCAATCGGTTAGTGTTAGTAAAAATGTACAAGTACCATTCTATTCGACACCCCAAGCGTCGAACTGCATGTGAATCCATCCCCGCGGGAAATATGTCAATCTATCATCTCACTTTGCCGACTTGAACTCTCTCTATCGTGTATTAGGTGAGATATGGTAATGCCAGAGTGTGAGCCGCATGCTGAGGGCGGAGAGCCACATTTCACAGGTCCAGACGGCACAGTGTCCAGAGAGTGTTGCTTGTGGACGATAAGGTTACACATTGTCAATATTTTCGATGGTCTTTTAACTGCTGGATGGTCTTACCAGTGGCAGTGGCAGCTCCATGATTTCCTGTAAGGATGTGACCTGCGCGTCTAAACATGAGAGGTGCCTACATGCGAACCTGGTCCTGCCTAAAATGTTGAAAAGTCGGTTTGTGGGGAGGTGGGAGTTTGTGTGTCAGAACTAGGATTTGCGTGTGTTATCGTTGTGCAGGCAATAGGACCATTGCCAATATCCCAAAGAGCGCTCGAAAACTAGATGAGCTGAATGCCTGTTCGTGCATTGATCAAACTTCTCTACATTTGTGGATTTTTGAATCGGGCTTGTTGGTGCACTTGAAATGATTGCGAGATTCCATGTCTTCGAAGGCATGGCATGACTGACAGCATTACAGTGCGATCTTCTGAATATGTCGCTTGTAAGACTGAGTTGAATAGATGTGGATACACTGTGCAGTGTACAACAATTCACCGAAAAGTTGCTTCATTTGATTATACAAGGGGAATAAGAGAATATAATCTTTGCCATATAGATTACACAAGAAACCGACAAGCACTTCCAAGAATGTTTAAAGTAAAACGCTAGTGTTGAGAAGTATAGATAAATCAGAGTATATTCTGGCTTAAAACAAAATGTGAAAACCTTTACATCAACCCTTCCACGTGTAAATTCTCTGACACACATGGTAACTCACCCAGAATCCCCTATTTAGGAGGTGAACACGGCTTTATTGTAAATCAAATGCCTGGTATTACCGGCGATATAAGGGTGAGCTTCATATAGGTAGCGTGGGGCGTGAGCGGAATCAGACAGTGGATATGTACGCCATGCCTGAATCCCAAATATTGTGTGGGTTTTGTGGGTAAGAGGTTGACTGAGTGGTTGACTGAGTGGTTGGTGAGTGAGTGAGCTGGCTTGAGAATGCGCTATTGACACGTTCGTACTTTACTCACACACTCAACACTTACCACCCTGATGACACAACAACTCTCAGAAACATGATCAGAACCCCGTAATATTGCATGTTGTTCCCTTGTATAAAATGGGCGGTAAGCATAGGCAGATCAGGGGGGGGGGCGGGGGGCGTATTTTACCATAAAAATGTTTCATTTTCATGTGCTTTTGGCATGTCCGCTATTGATCGCGGGTACGATACCCATGAGATATCTTAATTAAGTGCGCCTCTCACCCTTTCACAAATAAATCCTGGATCTGCCCGCATTTTGGTTCAAGTGGGGGCATTAATTCTTCACCCTGCTCCGCGCAGTAAATGTCAGACATATATTCACGAACAAAGGACAGCTGCTGCTACTGCTGTTGTTGGTGTTGCTGTTGTTGTTGTTGTTGTTGTTGTTGTTGTTGTTGTTGTTGTTGTTGTTTTTGTTATTTGTTTAACCTCTTGTGTATGCTACACGATCCGGGTGTAAGCTGAGTGAATCACGCAAACAATATCTACGACACCCGATCTATGAATGGAACGTGATATGTACCTACGTCATAGAGCCATATAAGGAGCCAGATCATCTTTCAAACATGACATTAAAGCGGGACGTTTCTTGCACAATCAATTTCCCCTATTTATTGAATCTCTTTTATAAAGCTGTCGTGCGAAAAACTATTTATAGCTCATATCTCAATGGGAGTCTCCCGGGTAAATGTTTAATCTAGAAAATCTGGGATGCTCACATTGATGGTCTATGGCCGTTGCTTGTAGTGGCCCCAGCGTCTGCTAATTCGGATTTTCTGCTTACCAGGCATCTGTAAGATTCTTGCTTTGGGAGAGAGGATATTAGACATGGAAGCAAGGTAGAGGTCTATATTTGTATTAGATAAAAGTTTCACTAGCGATGGCATTTTCTATATGAGAAGGTTTGGTAGTCATATAGATCAGTCTATCAGCCATAACGACTATTCACCTGAACTAGTAGGGTGGCCAAAAATACGGATAGCTACCTTATATTTCTACACAATATTTAATATGCGCTAATTAAACTAGTCTGATGGACACGCCTGCATTGTCTAGATTGACACTCCTTATTTCTCTCGAACGCTACACATATGACAGCCTTGCAGTAATTCAGTATATGTTAGGATGTCTGTAAGTGCATTCTTATAATAGAAGGACTGGATACCAGGATCAAAGGCCTCTGAAATCTCATATTGCATTCCATTCCCAAGAAATCTAGACTTGGTGATATTGGTAACACGGGGCTGTGTTTACCAAAGTTATTTCACGGAAATCAGAGCTAATATGCAATTCACTCACTTGGTAATGTGGTAGTGGGACATTTACGGGGAAACCTGTAAAGCGTTGGGTAGACATGGAATCGAACTCACGATCTCCTGGTGCAGTACAGACCAGTCATATATGCATAGTCAGGCGTCTTATCCATTAGACTAGCCGTCCCACACGGTCAGAGGCGCCGCAATTTCACACCTAGTGAAATTTCAGGCCTTAATCTCATTCAGGATTACGTTCTATATACTCCGCATGGCGGCGCCACGACGACGCGGCCATGTGCCACGCAACAGTGAGGTCGCCGTGTCCTGGACCACTTTTGTGACAGAAGTAAGAGGTGGAGTCACATTGCCATACATATATGGAGGGCCATTATCGTGACTGTGTTGATGTGGACATCAAACTTAGAAATGTCGACTGTCTATTGTGGCTTAACATCATTTATATTCTAAAATATGTCTATGACCACAGAAACGGACATACATGTACCAGGTTATTTCTACGTTCGCAGCAATAGACGGTTAGCAATACATGTATTCGTACAAAAATACTATGAAAAAGGAGAAAAAACATACATCATGTCTTATGGTAGATGATTTTATTTGATCATGTTTTGTTAAGTTTAGCCTTAGCATGCAAGAAATTTCACTCTGATGTAAACATTTCGAAAAATTCAGAATCTGATTACATTCTATTCTGTGTTTAAAACTTGATATAGATGTACACCACGAGCAATTTACTGTTTAATTATGATGCAAGGAGTTTAATTGTCCGTCCCTACATGCATGTTCGTTAAAATAACTATTCATGACCACTCAGTGAAATACATAATTGTATTTGCTTAAAATTGTAATTTTCCACTTTTATTTTCACGTTGGGACCCCTCGGTAGACGGAACATGATAGGCTAATTACATGCAACTTTATCCTCTTCATTTGCTGTCATAACATGCCAAATATACACACACCATTAGCCGCCCTCGGCCCTGGATATGTCACATGTCCCACAGAATTGATGGGCGGGTTATACACAATGCGAAGAACAATTAACCAAATATAGCCCCCTAGAATGAATGTTCAAGCAAAGCAGATATTTACATACTGTTGGTCCGAAGTGGTCACAGTAGGTACATGTTGTATGGTCTCTTTACTATTATTACAGAGGATAGCGATGTTGTCTTTGCGAGGTTATTAAAAGACAGCCTTGTCATAGAGATTGTCTTTGCAAAGAGGTGGTTTTAATTGGCATTTACTCTAGTACTGGCAGTATATTATAGTGTTCAGAGTGTTGGAATTATTGTGTGTCAACAAACTCTCATGAGATTGGACACAGTTGTGTCAATTTCATCTCTAAAATAAAATGCATGCATTATTTCCTCTCTATGAATCAGGAAGACAAGCTACAGCATCTGCTGCTGAGCCTGTTTTGTTCAAACTTTACACATATATTTGGTATGAGGCAACACCAAAATGTTTATGGGCACTTTGCCAATTAAAATGAGCCTCCCTGAAGGTCATCTTAGAGCCATTGTCACCATTTTATGCAATAGTTTTGATACCGCTTGAAAACAGATATACAAACTTGGCACAATGATTGCGTATGTAGAGACCACCACAAGCGTCTATTTCTATTAGTGATCAATTATTGGTCATGCTTGACTGACCTTGTCATTCGGTGTCCTAAGCATGACATGAATATTAAGGGTCAGTAATGAGCACGGTTACGAAGCCGGCTATAGATAATCAACCTCTATTGTTTGCACTACTAATTGTTGATAATGCACAGTTTGCTCGCTTCTGTTATGTACATGTCGCCCGGTCAGTATGACTTGCATAATGTGCACCAGCGCTATATTACACATAAGATGATAGGGGAAAACGTTCAGATTTTATTTGTCATGTCAGCATTTTTATGAATTTAGAGATTTGCAGTACGGAGATTTCTGCAAAAGAGTGCTGTAATCTAGCTATCTTAAAATTGCACACTATACTCGTACAGAAAATATGTGATTACATCCGATAAATCTGATAGTAAACGGTAAAGTCTAGCGAGGCACTGGCAGTATCCCACCCTTCCCGAAAACAGGAGATGTAAAAGACATTTTCAAGATTTTTTTTAGATCACTAGGCTTTCAATGGTAGGTAATCCATTAAATTCTCAGACTGTGTTGTCCGTTTGTGCAAACCTGGATCTGCCAGTGTGCAGGAGAGTGAAAAGCTTGCTGTGTACATTATGTTCCCATTATGCATGATGCCCGCTAACAGTCATGTTAGATGGTGTTAATATAATCGAGGATGATATGTTATCCACGGCAATAAATATTAAATAAGTGTTTGAAGACCATTTGAATAAACCCGCTTTTTACTGCTAGACCATGTAGCCAGGTGAGATTAAAGTATGTGTGCTCCTCGAAATCTATGGGTTTTCCAGGCATTTAATCAAGGCGAACTCTTAAGAGTGTTTCTACGCAGTCAAAAATATACCGTGCTTCACAAAGGTGTGTCGTACGTGAGATAATAAGAAAACAGAAGATGATTTGAAACAGATGTCATGGCAATTCAATTAGAAAATAGCGTTGTTGTTTTGTATAATCCGATTTAGGGGCCTTAATCACAGACCCAAGCTTCAGTGAACACGCCGTTTGAACGCACATTTGCCTGATTAAAACCCATCAACGAAAATAAAACAGATAAAAGAGAGTTCACTTGGAAATTATTATTACAATATCTGACGTACTGCTGCTGCGTTTCTGGGCTACTAATGTAGTTAAACCGTAGTCTGACAGTCATGAATGTTCATCACTGACATGTTTGGTGGTGTGGTATCGAAGATAGACCCGGGGGCACACGAGACGTACGCCTCTTTTCACGCCGAGAAAGGGATGTTCTCATGGGTTTGGGGGCACGTCCACGAGCTTTTGCATGTAGGAAATCCGTAAAATCCACTCATTTTCTAAAATCTGGATCTGCCAGCGAAAGTTGTGGAGTTTACCTCTCATACACTGACTGCTTCGGTGTCAATATACGGGACTGTTAGACTGTAACCGTTCTGTAGATTTCTGGTCGACAGCCATCATGTATGTAGGCTCCAATATGCATTAACAATATATCTATATTTCCTTTAATGCCCTGTCAACACGCCCCCGTCCCTTTACCACAGAAATGGGAGTTGATAAGTGTCAGCCGACAATTTTCGGAGAAACAATTTATACATTCTTAATGAACGATGCTATCTGCAGCCCTTTAGTGCTCGCAAAACTCAATTTGCGGATCAGCTGTCTTGCTTTGTCATGGCCTGTGGCTTATTATTTTACACTTGTCTCAGTTCAGAGAAACATGAAGCAGGGAAGAAAAAATGGTGGACGTTCGTTGTAGCATTTGTTGAAAAGTGAAAGTAAAGAGTCCCGTGCGTGTTGTGGCGATTTAAAGCTCTGTCTGGATGAAAACTAGTTCGGTAACATATAGAACTTCTCTGTATATTTTCATAAGGAGTCCTGGTATTCTGATTGTGAAGGGCTGGGTCTGCACAAAATCATCAAGGTGGTCTCTTCATAGAGGTGGACTTAATTGCTTCTATTGTACTTGAGAAACGTTTGACGTCGGCCCGTGGATGGTTAGCCGGCTATAAACTAAACATAACATTTATGTATTCCATACCATTTGTGTTAATAGAGCATGTGGTGTATACGTGTTAAGTACTGATATTCCCAGTTAAATACTTTGCATACATTACCTGTTGGTCGGCGTGTTACGGAGCAAGCCAAATACAAAATGGAGGCGCACCCAGACGTATTGAGCATAATTGAATTCTTTGTGACGGGTAAGTCATTCTTATAGAATATGGCAGTCTAGAAATAAATCTAAGGGATCCCCACATTTATCACACAACAGACGTCTCATTTACCAGACAACACACACTGTGGTAAATGCAATTGTGGGGTTTATTCAAGGATACAATTAAAGGACCCTTCACTACCGTAGCTTCCCATGGGTTAAAACGAACCTTGATTGATGAATTTTGCTTTTATGTATCTTATGTCTATAGAAGAGAAGTAACAATTATACATAATTCAAATTGAAAATGGTAATAATGAATAGAACACATTCTAAGAAGGCTAGATCTAGATTGCAAGAAAAACGTAATCCCATATTTATCAAATTGGCTACCAGTTGATATCCCTTAACAAACTGTTCTTATACAGATTCAATCCACTTTTGAATAACACATTTTTCACCTCACTATTTAATTCAAGCTCACGACAGATCTAATATTCATCCTCACCAACAAATTTCTACTGCAAAGAAACTCAATCCCAGCTACATTATGAGAGTACAAATGAAGCATTTGTCATTGTATACAACAAAAACCGCAGTGGCGAAATAAATGTATACCAGATTTGAAGTGAACAATATTGACCCAAATTTGAATGAATGTTATGTGTAACACGTGTCAATTATTGGTACAACCTAAAACCAATACCGGAATATTCCAAGCCAATGTGATTTACATAGATAGAGATATATTGCAGATATGTTCCAGATTAGCAGTTCCATAGTTACTGGTACACATGCATATACACATCACAGTGCATGGCGCACCACTTTGAGACGAAGAACGACTTCAGGTGGAGAGGCCATTAAGGCGCCTCAATGCGTGCCAGAACAGGGGCAAATTCGACTGAAATGAAAAGGTGTTGCCGCCCTCGCCTCATAGATAGTCATGGGTGTTGGCTAGGGTTACGGATTACCCCATACATTACCCTTGATCTCCCCCTTCGAAAGACGCTCATCCTTCTTTATGTGCCGCTATTATGGCGTGCGGCCAGTGCCACTGAAAGGTTGATAAATTGTACCGGGTCACGTGTAACAACTGTTGCTCTTATTAACTCTGTAGTCATGACATGTACACTACTGGAATCTCTTTTACACTGTGCAGATATCCAGTGTTACGATGTCTCCTGTTTTGATAACTTGTGAATTGAAATATAAGTTGTTCGAAATATATGAGTATGTGAGATAATTATGCGGACATGTTATTATGGAGGGTGGTGAGTATAGGGGTGAAGTAGCGCAATCTCCCAACTCACTCACTTGTTCGCGAGTCACATTCTGACTCACTGGATAATCAGTTTAATAAAATCCTAGTTAAAGTTAAATGAATCATGCTCTTCAATCTTTGTGGGTAGATCCAGGGCGATGATCACCATTACCCCCGCCCCCTTACCCATTAAGTGATCTCATATACGTTTTAAAATCATTTAATTACCTTATGTTATGACGCATTAATTAGTGCGAAATAGAAAAACCTATCCTGCCATCCTCACCATGCCTTATCATTTGCTGCTTCCCATATTTCCGTGACAACCTACACATAGATCTGTCAATGTACCGGTACATGTACATCGGTATGCCCAGCTGTGCGGCAATTTCCCGTGTACGCCTACAGAGTTCCAGGCTAGGCTAACACATCACAGATTGTATATTGTCTTTCTTGTGTTTTCATGCTATCAAAATACAATGAAGCTTGTGTAATAGATTACAATGATAACCATGATTGAGCCCAATGCTTGTGTGACCTGACCACGTGCGCTGTGTTGCAGGTGTGCCTGGCCGTGTGCTGGGAGAAGCGGCTGCAGAACATGACCAACTACTTCCTCATGTCGCTGGCCATCGCCGACCTGCTAGTGTCCATCCTCGTCATGCCGCTCGGCATGGTTGTCGAGCTCTACGGTGAGTGAGTAGCACGCACGCAAGCACACCCACACAGTGAGAGGATCAGCACACTGTGTATATCCCCCAATGAAGACCACCTCTATAAATTAAATGTCGCGAAAATCAGAGCATTTTGTTCGCGTGCCCATGTCTTTGTGAAGAGATCATGGCGATAATCTGGAAAAGGACCACATCTCTGTTATGACTTTTTGAAGCCTTTTGATTTAATAGAAAATGTCCCTGAGTAATGTTAAACACATCCTATCAGTAAAAATGTAAACATGTTGTAAGAAAACCCTTAACTGTCGCGCTTAGGACAATGTTACAAGATTGAATTGACCTATATTGAACCATGGCCCTCACAGAAGCTCTACGAAGAACGTGTGCCACTGAACAATGGCTGCAATGCCTCGACTGATTGGGCTTCAATATTCGATGATGGTCTGTCCCCCAGATTTAGATGTACATGGTCCAACGATTTATGGCAGTCTTGTTAGTTACGCCTTGGCGAGAGCGCTGGACTCTCTGTTAATGAGGTGACCCTTTTATAGCTTTTGCACCCACCACACAAATGTGATAGAAAAGGCGCGGACGATGTACATGGTTCACACTGATACATTGTTCCATTTCTTACACTACTCCGGTACACCCGATTCAGCTGTGCATGGTGCAGTGGGTGTAATTAGCTAGTTAATAGCATGCTTGACAAGATGATTATAAGCGTGGGATGGATGTTGGCAGAGAATGGCATTAGAAAGGTTACACTTGACGAGTGTGCATAATAGCGGTTTCAATCAGACATTATGTCATGTCGTTAACACAGGCAATGGCCATCAAATCATTCAATATATCCTGCAGATTAAGACCATATTCATAAGAAGACCACATCTATAATAAGACAATTGCACGGCCCAAAATCTTGATAAGAAACCACTGGACATCTGCATCAAGAGGTCAATAGTGGCGTACCAGTCCGCCCGGTAGTCTCAGTTGTGAGGTTGTGCTGGATCTACTTAATGACGTGTTAGCTTCATACATATGAAAGTAAGTTTAAAACCCGAGTCACGGATCCGTTGGCGTGCTTATATTACATCATATCTAGACATTAACTTAATTGCCTCTACTTATGGCAAAACACCAAATAGGTAACCAAAGTCGCATAACCCGGATTTTAGTGGAAACCTTTAGACGCTGAAAGCTCATTACGCTAGGGTTTCTTGCAAATGGAGTTGATTTTTTCTTTGTCATTTGACGTGGTTTATTTTCATTGGCAGTGTATTTCAACGCATTCTTTATCTTTACATTCAATTTTACTGAATTCCAAGTGAGTGGAGCTCAGTTGGTTATCAAGTAGGATTGCTTTGGCTTTGCAAGATTTTTCTGATGCGCTTATTTTGTATTTTGCATCCTATATACATACGTGTTCCACCTTTCCATCAAGTGACCCGTTAAGGATGCTGATGATCACTTATTCAAGTTATAATTACCTATATTGAACATAGAAATCCCCACGGCATACTATTTGCATCTCCATGCCCATTTAATATTTATGACCCAAAATCTACCAAGAATAGGGTTTGGTGAATTCAAAGCAATGAGTACAAGCATGTGTACAATTACAAATGTTAGTTTCCCCCGTTATATGCCACTATTTTAGGAATAACTCTCTTTATATTATAGAATGGTTGTTTGTTTGCACCGTGGGCCCGTCAGTTACAGGTTTCACTCCAGTGATTGCGACATCTGACGGGTTTCTGATTAGACGTTTTGCTCGTTTAATCTACTGATATGTTCTATATGCTTTAAGGTCATATATCTAATTCCTGCTGTTAGTCATGCGTATTTATCAGTATAAAAGCTTTCACCAGCGGACTTAGGCCTACGCTGGGTAATTTTACACTTTCCAAATATGTGTATATACATGTTAAAGCCACATGCATTTTAATCTTTGAGCATATTCAAAACAAAAACAACAATAAAAAGCCCCACTTTCTACCTTTGAAACCCCGAAACACAATTTGACTTTTATAAAACAGGCGGCATTGAGTTTTACCTCAGTCTCCAATATCCGTCACATCCGGGCCGTGTCATTTACCTCGCTCCGGAAACTAACAAGCTCGTAACAAGGTTACTTCGCGGCGAAATGTCTTCTGATGGAACTCTGGGGAGAATATGGATTTTGATCGTAATCAAGAGGACATAGACTTTCTTATCGTATTGTGAATAATGTTTTTGTTAGCTGTGTTGAGGATGGATATTCGTTCAAATAATCTGAGCGCGTATATAATCATTTGGTTATATGCAAGCACGACACTGCGAACTTATAGCAAAATCAAACGTGCTAATAATGAAACGACACACCCTTTTATAGAGAACAGAACACAAGTGCATATATTTCACTTTTACTTTGCTATACGTACATGGTATTTACCGTCTCATTGATACAAGAATTCCCTTCATTGTCTAATTATAGCCATATGCTAGGGCTTAGTAAATGAACATCTCGAAAACAAATACAGTGTGCTGTACATACAAGACACAGACGTATGGCTGCCCGCGCCCAAAGTGACATTCCAGTGTTATTATTACGCCTCCAGGGTAAGCCCAGTCTGGATGGGCGACGTTTTCCCCACTTCAGACTTAGATGTTAGCTTATTTCCCTTTTTGCACTGAATATTTGGCTCATTTCCACTAAACACGAACAATTTCCCTATATTCTAAATTTTAAAGATATGTACGAGTATACGCTTCAGGACATCGACATCCATTAATCGCTATCCCCAGCAGACTCCAGAGTCTACAATTAGTTTTAATTGTTACTGATCAGACTTTTGTAGTGCCAATTAATGTTGCACTATTCACACTCACATGCACCTAAGGGGTTATGATGGGCGTTACAGTGACACTTTTAGGTGATCACCATGAAACATGGTTACAATGCGGCTACATTCAAGTGCTGACAAGTACTTAATTCTTGATGACACATGACGCACGTGGGAGTGTGTTGAGACGAAGAGTGTTTGGGATTTGAGGGGTTACGTAATATTAGTGGGTGGGGGTGGGGTGGGATACTGTGTGGGGGCGGTAGATATTTGAGAAAAGTCGAACACGCGTGCCACGCGAGTGGGATATTGGGTACAGAGTGCTACATTGTTGAACCACTATGTCTTGATGCTAAATTAATGTCCAAAATTAGTTAACTTCAATGACTGTGGAACAACAATTTATTATAATCATAACGTATTTCGTATGTACTCTCACCTCGTGGAAGGATACAAAAGAGTACCTCTGACGTCTTTGCGCACTGTGAAGTTGCAATACGTCATGATAGAGTGCCGTCTGCTACATGAAGTGACTCCTTGAACATGCCCAAAAGTAAAAGTAGATTATAATTACAGGAGGGAGGTGCTAACAGCCGACAGCGTTCCTTTATTTTTCATGTTGCACAGTCTTATGATCATGGGTGGCAGTTTCGTTCGTCAGTCTGGCAAGATTATGTAAAGTAACATATAATTATATGGAATATAAAAGGTTAATTGGTAGTTCTTCTGATGTGTATGCACAACCAAGATTATGGTATTTTAATTCATTTCTAAATGTGTGTTATATACAAATGAGCTTGCTCTGATTGGCTGAAGAGGTGTTGCAGTTTATGCATTTCGAATGGTGGGAAATGGCAAAACAAATGGGAGGTTGGATTTTGACACCCGGTTTGTACAGCAGTTCCATTTTTGCGACTGGTTGGACATGTAAAGCGAGAAAGCCAAAACAAAAAATCCTGTTCGTAACATAAAAATAGACTTAATGCTAGGTCTCTTATGCACCACTAGTAACCCTGGGAAGTCCAAATGGGTTTCGACAAAATGGCACAGCAAAATGTCATTTTGCCACATAAAGTCAACAACTCACCATTAGCAGTTCCTATATAACATCTATTATCTGAAACAATGTGAATGTGTCTATTATGCCCATATTAGTAACATCCAATTAGGACCACCCCAAACAACCCACCATAAATGGACCTCTTCACTTTTCTGACAACTTGTGAACAGTCCTCTGGATTGGCAAAGAGACTAAGTTTGCACTTTATATCAAGATTCTAGTTGTATGCGCTACATATCAGTAACTTTTTCACACGGATCTGTTCTACGTTTGCTTGATTTGAAGAAGCACTTGGTGAGTACCTTCACATTACAGCTAGTGGTGTACATGTCTGAGTAGGCGATGTGATCAGATTGCCGTAACAAACACACGACTAGATTGCAATCAAAGATGTAAGGTATCATGCCTATGGTGTCAATTACTGGTGTCTATTGTCAATTTAGATTTTGGAATACGCACTTTTTTCTTTTATATTGCGTAGTTAGGAATGCGATACATGTGGTGCATAGCGCTGTCGAGAGTCCTACGCACGTGTAGATACAATGCCTTGCGTTCTCAGACGTGCATAGTGGTATCAATGCTATATAAGCAGCCTCATTTTAAAGTGAATGGAATATAGTTAGATATGAGGATGCCAATTGTACGATTGGCGGGCACATTGTCTGGAACCAGCCTGTACATGCACAGCAAAGAACAACAAATAAAGTAAGTAGATCATTGTGACTTTTAGTTGTACAAACACTGAGTCCTCAGCAGCCATTAGGTGAAACAACATGAGCAGACAGGATTGCCGCCATCAGGGGCCTTGTTAGTGGATGTGCTGGTTACAAACAAGCCTTGAAATGAGACAGACGTGTTAAACGCCGCAGCGTTGTGGCGATGCGGCAATATGTCACAGTGGCATTACACGTGGGATGATCACGAATGAACATCATCAATCAAATATTGCAGGTTAATTGAAAGATTTACACAAGTTGGACTTAGTACAATGAAAAAAGCTACATGTGCAGCATATATTGTACAGAATTTCTGAGGCAATGGCCAACAAATTTGCAAACCTAGTGTTATGTTTAGACATGAATATCTACTCATGATTCATGCTGGTATAACATTTACAGTTGCTTTATTTATTTTTTATCCAATGCACATGCTATTTAGAAGACTATTTTTATTTTATTTGAAGAACACTATGAGTATTCTATCTTCCTGTAAGACACTGTCGCCCATGTTTCCGCAATGGTAATGCAATATGTAAAGCAAGACTTCCCGTTTCTCTAAACTCCGTCTCAGCATGCCAATTCTTGATCTCACGGTATATTAAAGTGGATTGAGAAACATCCTAAAATGACTATGTTGTGTAATAAATACCCCTGGAGATTAATCCTGTGTGATTCTTCCCATGTGGTATTGGATGGGTGCAGTAGAGGCTGTTTATATGGAACTCTGAAAACTCGAACTTATGGATAACTCGTGCAAGTAAACCTTGCCTTTTCTGTTTAATGTTCTCTAATTCTTCCTAGATATTGCTATGTTCATCAAGACTTTAGATATCAACATCTCCATTTAATGGGGGTTTGGTTTAAGGTTCAGAATTGTTGTGATAACTACACTACAGACTTGAAATCCCTATTGTGTAACTTAGAAACGTGCATGCAATGAACAAGCTACCATACGAGCCAAATTTTGTTCCCCGTTGTCGGCTTGGGACATTATTCTTGCAACAAGTAGGCTACTTATAATCTAAGTAAATATTCTAGTGCCTATATTCTACCTTGCTCTTCATAATATAATGAGATTGGACCAAGTTGATGGATGCGTTGGATTTATGCTACCGCACGTTCCCAGATTGTTATTGTTGCTCGCATTCATTATTTCAGAACGTCCGGATATATTAATGAGCTTGATATTTGTCATTGCCGACGGCGCATGAAAAAAACAATGGAGATGCCTACATGTCATTTAGAATCATTGCATATGATGATGCCACCAGTTACATTATATAAAAAAGTCATGTTGTATAACAACGTTTGTAGCGGCATTAAAACATACAAGTGATGTGGTTATAACTTCGGGAATACCAATGTATGTCCTCCTGCAATGAATCATAACCATCTCCCCGGTGCGAGAGCCATCTTTTCATTGGGGTGCTTATCACGTGGCATATCATGTTTATGAATCTTTGTGATCGGGTAGATTAAATTACAGTGCAACATTCCAGCGTGGTCACATCTGTATAAGCGACGCATGTCGTACTAGGATACATTTCTCCCGTTTCTAATATATCCCATATCATATGAAATGAACGTCTGTGCAGTGGACACTTGTCTTACGAATATGCAAATAGTTTTTTTCCTCTCCTAAAGTATTTATTCCATCACAAGAAATCCCCGTGCACGAGCAAAATACATGCTACGCTAACACTCTGGATAAATTTCAGCTTATTGTATAGGCTTTACTTACTAGGCTGCAATAGTTGACATAAACGACTAGCCCTACAATAAAAATAGTTAACATGCACTAGGCTCCTCAAATTGCCTTACCATGTGCTGACCGCTGGTCTGCAGGTCACTTCCCGCTGGCGCCGGCGTGGTGTGTGGTGTGGTCAGCCGCTGACATCCTCATGTGCACGGCGTCCATCTGGCACATGTGCACCATGTCCATGGACCGCTTCTTCACGCTCAAGTACCCCATGAAGTACGGCCGCAACAAGACGCGCCGCATGGTCGCCGGCAAGATCCTCTTCGTGTGGGTCATCTCCATCGCCATCAGCTGGTAGGTGGCATTTGTTTTGTATTGTGTTTTCAATAGTATTGCTATTGCACATCTTTTCTCTAGAAGTATATGAGGGTGCAAGGTAGAAAGGGATTCACACACATTCGGGAACGTGTATTGCATTTATAGCTATATGTGTTTTGCATTACTCTATAATGTAAATATCCGTGTTACAGCCCAGTAGGAGTGTTCGGCTTTCTGGACTACAGCAATGTATACAATGACGGCCAGTGCATCCCTTCTATAGACAAGTTCATACTTTATGGGTGAGTCAGATTGCCATCTATAACGCACATGTATAGTATGTAATGTTGTCGCAATACTCTTACATTGTACAGCAGATTATCTTTAATAAGTACTATTATATATTAATATCTACCAAGGTATTGATATTTGAGCAGTCTCAATAGTGAGGGGGTCGAATTATGGAGGATTGCAAAATTTTCGTTTAAAGTCTTTGGACTGGCAGAAATGGTCTTGTCTTGGGGATTGTTACTGGATTCTGTATATAGATGGCCCCATGTTCTGTCGTCGTTTTAAAAGCATAGGTAGGAAACAATGCTTGGTGACTACAAGGACTTCTACTAAAGTCAAATTCTAGTTCCAAATCGAGACATCAACGGTGGGTTCATAAAAAGTGGGATGTGGGGAAAAAGGCAAAAAATAGAGATATGACATTTTCAGTGAATTGGGATGTGTGAAAACGCCTTAGAATTTGTGAGATGTGGGGGAAAGGCCCCCGAAATTCAGGGATGTGCGATTTCTCTCACATCACCCTCTGCCACGAAGCCATCTGTAATGCAATTTGGCTACATGAAAACTATGTATAAGGCTATACAGTTCAAAGCACACAGGGAATGTGATGAAAGCCGGTAATGTAATGGCATTCAGTGAGGCGGGAACATAAAAGACGTGAGCTGTGAGCAACAATGTTTATCAAACTTCGCTTCAAACAAGGAGTGTTTCTTCATTATCATGTGTTACTGCCTTATTTGGTTTTGCCATTACGTGAGTGTGATCCATACGTATGTAGTTTAAAGTTCAGACTGCATCATTGTCAATAAGCTGCTATTTACTCTTCACACCCATTCGATATTACATTATATTTTCATTTACTGCCCTAACATTTCCATATGTATCGTCAACATCTTTCTCCACTCCTGCTAAAGCATCCAGTTACACTGCGTGTCAATTCATTTCCTGATATCTAGTGTATCATATACACATAATGCTAGAATCTGACAGTTTCAAATATTGAACGGTTTTAATGATTCATCATTTCCAAAAAACACGTCTATGGGTATGAGACAATGGGCATGTACGTTAAGAAAGCGATGATACCAAGACTGATTCCACTTCTATAGTATGGACTGTCTGACACAAGCTAATAGGGCAGATCAGACACTTTCCCCATTGTACATTAAACTAGTGTCTTCACCACTGCCCTCTTTTGCTTTGTACACCTACAATCAAAGCACGCTTTTCATGGTTGACATTTTCATTGAAAACAAATACACTTACACCATAGGTCATCATTGCGCAAATGATAGGCCTACCATTGACATTTAGAATGGAGAAATCTTGAGATCTGTTAAGTGCAGGCAGGTGGTGTGGTATCCCTGTGTGTGGGAGTGACTACCCGCGAGGCCATCTTGATGGGCGTATGGGACTGACGAGGCCCTTCGTCATGATTGTATTGTGTCTGGCAATTATGTTGGAGTTCATTGCATTATGAATATATGTGTAGACACGACCAAACTTACATGTAATAAAAAGAATTTGACCACAGTGTACTCTGGCCTAACTTTGTGAATTGGAAAATTAGTTTCATACGTTGTTAAAGAATGAATTAAAACGTTCATCGTTCTATTAGAATACAGCAGTCCAATGTATTTTTCGAATGGTGTGTCTTATTCTTACCACTTTGATTGGCGTAACAAGTGTATCCACTGTATATTCCACTCCCTCTCTGTGCATTACACTAAATTGAAAGTTCACACGGAAGTAGTGGCGTCACTAGAGAGGTGGTCTCCGCATGGAGGATTAGTTAGTCTCTTTACAGTATAGAGTCTGTTCCAACAGAGTGCAATAAAGTGGTGCCAAATAAGACTGTAAAGATTCCAAAATAATCCCTAAAAACACTGTGTTTTACTAATCCACGTGTGTTTGTCTAGCTCGGTGCTGGCGTTCTACATCCCGCTGGCGGTGATGGTTGCCACGTACGCAGCCACCATCAAGATCCTGTGTGACAACCAGCGGCTCATGAAGAACCTCGTGCTCCACGCGCAGTCAGGTAAAACATGGAACACCGAGGCTGCAATAAAAGCGTGTGGCAAACCAAAGTTGACCGACTGTTTGATAATTATACCCGGTCACATATCATGTGTGCATTGTGTTTTAAACGCCTCGACGCAGTCCTCAAATAGATATATCTAAAATGTATATATGTATCGTTCTCGTTACATTAAACAGTGGAAAAATGTCTATGCCTTGTAATACTGTGCATTAAAAGATATATATTTTATTTGAAAAATGTCTGAAGATCATTCAACGCTCTTGTTGTAAATATTTAAATATAAGAACGTCGTTTCATTAGAGGCATTTTGCAGTATAACTACCGTATAGAAGTAAACCTGAAATGATTTAAATATGCATGCATTTTGAAATTTCAAACCCCAACCCCAACATTATTCTTATAAATATTAACGTTGATTAACTTGAATATTTTGGACTCCTATAGTTATCCCAAGTTTCATATTTTTATCACTTTGTTACATGTTTTTGCAATGAATGTTTACTTACATGTACAAACTGAATTTATGTGGCAGTCTTGTATATATTTCCATATAAATTCAATTTGTATTAAAATATCTTATATGTTTCTAACCTTTACATTTAAAGTGTTACTGTATAAACAATTCTAGAAGCAACTCACTCAATACTTTGAAAGCCTGTTGATGTGCTCACTATACTCAAATATTTCAAACGTGTGTATATATTAATCTAGTGTTCTAATTTTGGTATACAAAAATTAAACTCACCTCTAAAACAGCTCCGCATTACTGACCATTAACATTAGTACAGGTTGACGTACAATCTAGTTGATAAACGTATCAATAATAACTAATACACAATCCCACAATAATGAAGCATAAACATGCATTTATTGATCATGGTTTGGTATACCAAATGTTATTTTTTTTTTTAGTTGATAGACTTAGAACTTGACGTTGGTGTATATGCATATAAAGTCTCTTGCATACACCAGTGTAAGAAACTTTATAGCCGTTTTCTCACCAGGGTTCAGTGCTGACCGGAGCTGTCCCCAGACTCCGCTGAGCAACTGCCCGCGATATATGGAACGACCTTCCAACGACATCAGCATGAGCTACTGCGCGAGTTATAATGAGAGTTCTGTCGGCCACACGTCGGCAGGTATTACTGTTTTCATTGGTCCTGTTTGCAGTGACCAGTATTTCAAATGTCAAATATAGATTTGGTCCACTCAAATCGTTGTCAGCTAAAGTAAGCACTCACAATGCTTACTGTATTCTAGGTAAATCGCATGTCTGTCTATATAAATTTGAGCTCATTTAAAGCTAGGGGCACAACCGACCTTGCGGACATTCTAGCCGCATGACTTTTTCAGGTGCTCAGTGTCTATGACGTTTTCCTCATTCAGTGGTATCCGTAAAGTAGTGGGCACGTGCAACACAGTCTGTGTGAGTTATAAGTGTGTCAGCAGTGCCAATTATATTTTTGCTCTGGCCGTGAGTACAACATTCGTTGAACGTGAGTTGTACCACACTTAGATTGTACGGTCTGTGCATGTTGATCTCACAGACACCCCAAATCGAATAATCCCTCTGCCGATGCACTCATAACGCACACGGAGACAGACGATTTGCAATTTGCAATACATTTAGCCAACATTAATTGTATCCATAGTTTTCATCATCAATGAATTACTCTCAAATTGTGTGAATCCCAATCGAATTTGAAATACTGGTCAATGATCATGCATTCAGTGCTAATTTGAAAATAATAATGCTCTATTTCCATTTGTTATTTTGGAATATTTGAATACGTCTTGACTATTTAAATAGTTTCCATGTTCAATATTAACTCGTTAATTTAACCTTACTATACATATTTTATCATAGATGATTTTCAATTCATAACCTCTGTATTATATCCCCTTAGTGTTTGATTGTTTGACTACCTTTTGAGATTTACATGTATTTCACTTACATTTCATTTTAAATGTATCACTGTTAACTCTATATATCATTTTAGATGTGTATTACTATTTCCTATCAAATGCTTTATCAACAACAAAGCACTATCAAACATCAGTGTTATCAATACAAATTACAGGTGTAAAAAGCGACAGTGATGAAGGACCAACCAAACACACCACCATGCAGCCAGACACTCAGCCTGATACTAACATCGGAGTAAGTGAGCGCATGTGTTTGATCGGTGGTCAAGTAGATGACCACCTGGTGCCGCTACACACTAGCCTTTCCGTCTCCCAGCCGGACTTGAACAAAGAGAAGAAAAACTGCCTCCATGGAGCCGCATCACAGCCTCAGCTGTTCCATAAGAATGGCTTCCTGATGCCTACAGCCATCGCGAAGCACAAACGCAAGCGCCCTAAGCTATCGCGATCTAGGTCGAGCTCAATCCAGAGAAATCAACACAGCTCAATGAACTGTTTGCTACTTCCTTCAGCTTCACAACCTTTTCTCAATGGTTCTAATGGTGAAGAACACCAGCGTGAAGGAGCAACAGTGAAACAATCTCAAGATGGGGCTATCACTCAGAGAGAATACAGTAAGGAATTTTGTGGTTCTGTTAAGAATATATGTGATAGAAGCCATATATCAATGAGTAAAGAGAAACTGTCAAAGGCAAATAAATTGGTTGAACAACCATGCTTGTCAAATTCACAGCCTCAGTTGTGCCCACTTCGCCATAATAACCACATTGTGAAAAACTCCCCACTTCACCATGGATTATCTAGCAAACATTCAGGCTCTCATCATGGATTATCTCATATGCATTCAGGCTCTCATCATGGATTATCTCACAAACATTCAGGCTCTCATCATGGATTATCTCACAAACATTCAGGCTCTCATCATGGATTGTCTCACAAACATTCAGGCTCTCACCATGGATTACACAGCAACCATTCTGGCTCACACCATGGTTTAACTATTAAATCATCATCCCCTTTGGCAATCCGTAAACCCTCCCCATACAATCATCACTTCAAGATTCACAGTTCCTCCTCATATGTGGGCCTATCCACTCCTCCAGCATCCCCAAAGTGTCATGGCCAAATACCAACCTCCTCTTCCTGCATGAAGATGACCTCTATGGTGAACGGATCACCTCCCAACTTACTACCTCCCAAACTACACTCCCACATGAGTCCTGCTATCTCCCAACCCCACCTGCCCAGCATGAAAAGAAGACTCCTGTCTTCTGGAACTTCAGTGCAGAGCATACTATCATTAAACATGAACAAAAGTGTCAATTGCGTGTTTGAGTTGGAGTCTGTGAAGAACTTTGTCTCAGCAGCATCATCGATCAACTCTATGAACAGTCATCACGATCCAGAAGTGTGGGGTGAATTTGAACAGCCAAGGATGCTGGAGAGACTGAGCCAAATTGAATCAGAGATGGATATGTGCCTATTCGAGAATGACATTGAGAATGGTGAGATTGACGGGGAAGGGGATGTGTTCGTGGATGAGTGTAGTAAGATATGTGGAGATGTAGTGAATGAGGGTGGCGAGGTGGTCGATACCGGTGATTCAGAAGAGAGTGAATGTGATTCTGATAGGGAATGCTTGACTTCGCTCCTGGATAAAAACAAGGAGGATACTGGGAATGGAGATAGAGGGCAGCATGGGTTCACTAATTTGGCAATCAGGAGGATGTCTACGCATGATAATGAGCTACCGGTGCCAGGGTGAGTAATGCTAATGTTGTAATGATATTCATAATTAGAAATTTGTATTGGTTTAGAATCGGTAATGTGTGCAGTCTAACAAAAATAATTCAGTCATTGAGATGTCGAAGTTATATTTTGAATTAGCATTTTGATGTTTGTATCAGCACCTGCGTACATGAGAACCCGCAAAAAATTGGACAAAGGAAAGTTCCAATATTTAAGTGGATATGTCTTTAGATGACATTGCCAAATACACATATCTATAAACATATGAGAAAGGGAGTAGAATAAGATCGCCACATGCATATGTCAATTATATGCCGTCATTATCATAAACCAGTCAGCACGGTCCAGTCTAGAATTTCTGTTACTCCAACTGTATAGCTTCTAATTAATACTCCCTTTCATTGAGACTGTCATAATTAGACTATTTTCTTGAGCTCAAAAAGAAATTACCATGAACCCCCGCAAGAGAGCACAACTATTTTGTGACCACTGGGAGTCAGTCTTCCAGTACATGTAGGATATAGAGAGATTCTGCTGCATTGCACTTTAATGTGCTGCTGTTACAGGTTTTTGTGTGAGCCACCATCCATCCCACCGGTCACTGTGACATCCCCTCCAGTGAGCTCGCGAGAGTCCGGAGAGAGCACCGATGAGCTGAGCGACTCGGGCGGCGTGTACACTGTACATCTGAAGGCAGACAGCTTCACCATATATAAGGTACAGGAGGGCAGCATTGAATATAGTTGATGTCATTGTAATTGAAAATCTATTTTGGGGGGTCCAATTCTCAATATACACTACATGCATTCAAAGTTTTGTTACATGCGTTTAATCGGCTAAGTTTGATGCCCGCATACGCAATATGTTTCACAGATAGAGGACAACCTATTGAAGCCGACGCCCTGCAGTGAAGTGCTGTCATCCACCAGCCTCTCTATCCCTCAAATCAGCAACAATCGCAAAGCTGCCAAGTCCGTGCCAGTCACAAGTAATGGGGGTCTCAACAACAGCATGTACCAGGAGACAAAGAAATCCACCCCTTCCAATGGGAACTGCACAACAGCGCTGCTGAACACAACTGCTGAGAAGCATCGCCTGTATACACCAAATGATAGGTAGGCTTAGTTGTTGTAGGAAGATTATTATTGAACTAGGGCTGAGTGTTTGTCCAAACGCATGCTGAACGTGTACACTCTTTTCTTGGAAATGAGTTAAAATAGAAATAGTACCTGAATAGGCCAATCGCCAAGATGTGCAGGCCAGGCCCAATAAGATCTTATTCCATTTTCTGTTGCACACCCAATCTAATTCAGTTGTCAATGTGTTCAAATGGTCACACGTTTTACGCTCTAATTGATTTACAACTACGAATATATAGTCGATATAGCAAACACGTTACATAGATTCACTTTTTACATTCATTTCAAATATATAAAACATGAACTAATCCAAAAATACCCCCCTTTCCACTTCAGGTACTACTCTGGCAGCCGAAGAACATCCCGCCAAGGCAGCTGCCGCTTCCTGCAGATGGGTGAGTCAGTTGAATCAGACTCGGCCGACGATCTGCTCTCAGACACCGTCTCCCAGACCACGCAGGGCACCATCTCCAGCCGCCACAGCCCCCGGATCCAGCTCCGGACACCCGGATCATCTGCGTGGAAGTCATTCTTACACATGAAGCGCAACGCAAAAGAATATTCAGCGAATGGTCACTGCAAGAACATTATCTCAAAACGGACAGCGACCAATGAGAAGAAAGCGTCCAAAGTTTTGGGTATCATCTTTGTGGTGTTTGTTGCATTGTGGACTCCTTTCTTTATTGTCAATGTTTTATCTGTGGCGTGTTCGCGATGCATGGCGAACGTGACTCCGTCGATGATGGCTATAATTACTTGGCTGGGATACTTGTCTTCCCTGGCCAATCCCATCATTTATACCATGTTTAATACTGCATTTAGGAATGCGTTTTATAGGATACTGACTTGTAAGCAGCCACGCTCTAGGCAAAAACCTCGTGTGCCAGACAGTGTCTTTTTAACAACAGCTAGTCGCAGGAACACTTTCACATTGAGTTTGAAGGAAAGACATCATCATCGCAATAGGCGATGAAACATTCTATGGTCATCAACATATGGTCACAATAGATGCACTTGCTAAGTAGTAGAAAAGTTCTGAAAATAAACTCTACCAGTAATATAGTATGACGTCATGGAGCAAAGCATTTACCGGGTATTCATCTCATGTATTGAAAGGAGTGTTATTGCATATGTTTTTTTGTAAGAATAGCCTCAGTGTGATATGGTGTATGCTTCTGTATTGTAGTTACTATGTTACATGACGCCTTCATCACCTATATTGTCTACAACATATTGTTCTGCATATCAATAATCAGTGTGAAAATGGGAAAACAAGAGTCACAGTCAGTATATATTCAACGTTTAATGCTATAAGTGAGTTTGATTGTCTAGTCAAATGTAATGCAAGTGAATATAAGTATACAAAATGGAGAAAGTGTACAAAAGTGGCCCAGCGCACGGCGAAGTCACTCTCGTCCACCATCTGTTGACAAATTTTCGTCGCCGATATGATAAATGTAAATATTTATGGACATTCTACTTGTACTGTTTATTCATCAATATTTTACTTAGATATGTTCGCAAACGTTCTTATATTGGTGAATGAAAATCACTTAGAATGAACATCCTACAAGAGGTCTCTCATACCACTGTCTGAGTGTAACAAAGTTAGAAAATATGTCACTTGGAACACTTAGGCAGAAAGCCTCAGCCCCATTGCATTTGCCAATGAAGTTGTTTTAATACTAAAACATGTCAAATCACACAGTTAGATATGTTATAAATATCATATATCATTACTTTTTTTCATAAAATAAATGTTCGACGCACGTCAACAAATGTTACTTGAAATACGGCTTATACAGATCACAGTCCCAGGCTTGTACCAAATACTTGGTATTCGTCAGTTGTGCCGTTTGTGTTTTGCTATGTTATTTTATAAACAGTATTGTATTTAATGTGATATGTATTTGCAGGTTCAAATACAGAATATATTTTGTACTGTTATTGTTTCGTTCTCTTTATTGAATAATTCTTTATTTCAGCTATTATTATCCATATCGGAAAAAAATAGCGTTTTGTTATGCATTTTTCACGCCATAATGGGTAAGCACATTATACATAATGATACAACATTGCAATATACATCTATTCATTTGTAATTAAATATCCTGCTGCCTCGTATTGAGCGCATAACATTTCTACATTTTACAATAATATATTACCAAGATCAATTAAGTTCCAAGCATAAAACCACGAAACAATAGAGCCAAAATTTTTGCTTTGTAGGTCAGGTGTGATGCTGAGAAGTATAGTACCTCTTACACATTTCTTAATGCAACCAGTTGCGTTTCATTCTTCCATGCATGGATAGTGATGCTGATAACACTATTTTAATTACAAGTCTGCACGATTCAGTCTGACTGCATGGTATGTTATATACATGTAAACCAGCGCAGAAAAGCGACAGAACATATGGTATATTTTAATGGACATAAATTAGTCACAAACTATACATGTAGCACAATTTTAACTAGATCAAAAGTGTTCAAAGAACACTGCGTCGCTAGAATGACGTTGACTTAGGCATCGATCATTTGATCTCAAGGGGGGGGGGGGGCAGCTATTTTCACCATAGCTTCAATTATTTTCATGAAATTTGACATCTAATTCTTTTTTTCTTAGATTACTGAACCTCAATTATTTTTTAAGCTGTATAAAGCTGTTTAAAGCCACCTTTGACAATTATTTTTTTTCTAGCCAAATGAAACCTTATTATTTTTTTCACCAATTTTCAGCCTTGCGTTATTTTTTTCAATATTTTTGCTGCCCCCCTGAATCAAATGGTCGATGCCTTATGGGCAATTAAGATATATACTGAAATGATGTATACTTTACAATCAAGAAATGAATTTGAGGAGAAAACATCAGAATGAATGAGAATCAATATATCCAGGGAAAAGATATTTGTGTTGCAATACAATAGTACTATTTGAATAACAGATACTAATCAATATCAGTTTCAAACCCAATAGTCAATATTTGCTGCTTGGTTGGAATATTGATTTTTTTCTTGCTGACTTAATTGCATTGAATATCAGTTAGAATGTCATGAATGGGCTTCTAGAAACCACAGTTTAATTATAGGAATTGACCACGAGATTGGAGTGTCAATTGCAAAATTGAGCATGCTGACGTCGGATTTACCCGAACGAAGTGACACGACAATCGAGTGGTCAATCACCATTCTATCATGACTAAAATCCATTTTATTTTAAAATAAATCATATTATAACATTCTCATTGCCAGTCAATTTCGTTTGTTTTGAGCGAGCGGAGACGTCAATTTCGTTTGTTTTGAGTGCACGGAGGCGTTAGTCTAAACTGTTGCTCTCCACTACACGGAACACGCCTTGCATCGTCAGCGGCTGTATGGATATTGTGAGGAGTTTAGACTAGCGCCGTGGGGTTTTTTTGGAGCGTGTTTTCCATCGCAAAATTGAGCACGCTGATTGACCAATCAGCGTGGGTTATTGGCGGTGATTTTTGCACGGAATGATAGAATGGCAGATTGCCTAAAATCGAATCACTTCGGTGTCGCCTCATACCTCATAGTTGTGTAAAGTTTGAACGAAATCGGTTCATCGGTACGGCCACTAGCTTGTCCAGAGACATACCTACAAACATGCATACATACAAACATAGTTAGTTAGTTAGTTAGTTAGTTAGTTAGTGAGTGAGTGAGTGAGTGAGTGAGTGAGTGAGTTAGTTAGTTAGTTAGTTAGTTAGTTAGTTAGTTAGTTAGTTAGTTAGTTAGTTAGTTAGTTAGTTAGCTAGTTAGTTAGTTAGTTACAACAGCTGAGCTGAAGCGACGCAATAATACATGCATGCATACATGCATGCATACATACATGCATGCATGCGATTAAAAGTACACAATTACAATATACCAGCCACAAAAAATGCCACTGTAGGAATTGACCACGAGATTGGAGTGTCAATCGCAAAATTGAGCATGCTGACGTCTGATTTACCCGAACGAAGTGAGGTTATTGGCGGAGATTTTTGCACGGAATGATAGAATGCTGATTTATTGATCCTATATAGCAGCAAATACCGTACGGCACCGAATACTGATCTGTTATTGGTCTTTCATTAGTAATAAGAATGTTGTAAGTGGACAATAATTGCCTGTGGAAAGCTCAGTTTAATTGGCAGATTGCCCAAAATCGAATCACTTCGGTGTCGGCTCAAACCTCATAGTTGTGTAAAGTTTGAACGAAATCGGTTCATCGGTACGCCCGCTAGCTTGTCCGGAGACATACATACAAACATGCATGTACATACATACATGACATGTAGTTAGTTAGTTAGTTAGTTAGTTAGTTAGTTAGTTAGTTAGTTAGTTACATAGTTAGTTAGTTAGTTACAAACGAACGAAATACAATGCTTGCTTCAGCAGCTGAGCTGAAGCGACGCAAAAAGGGAATACAATAGGTTTTTATTCATGTGCCATTGACTGAAAAAAGTGTCAATAAAAGTATATGTAAAGTTGCGGCTCTCTTAGCTGTAGTTCATACTTACAGCCCACAGTAAAGTCTAATTTCACAAAAAGCACCGTGTGTGAATTCCATTTTTCTTACAATCAGTGTATAACAAAAAGCTGTCCTGATTGCTTCCTATCCACAAAAAGCGGTATGCAAACTTGCCTATTTTGACTGTGCTGATGTCATCATACCGGTTACAATTGTTGCTGCCCTATTGAAATATATTTCAATGCGTGTTTTAATTGCGCGATAATTACTGGTGATTAATAATGCTTGAATGAGAGGACTATACTGTGTCTAACATGTAAGTTATTAAGAAAAATAAAGCACCATCAAATAGACGCTTGCAAAAAATATGATAATGACCCTTGTTTTTAGATATTAAGCACAATATTCAAGCGTATGTGTACACAAAGATGTACGTCAGATATTTAATATGGACATCATTTTCATAACCCTTGATATCATCTATTTGCTTGAAGTTGTAGCAAGCTGTTATATCTCAGACTACAATGAAAAGATCAAATACCAAAATGTGACGTTTGCCGTCAGCTGGTGACGTCACATAATACTGTACCACTATATTTAAGCATCAAATTTATCCATAATGTGAACAACTGAATAATGGAATAGATTCAAATCTGTTGCTGTTGATGGTAAGTGGAAATTTATCTACGGGTACATGTAATAAATATATACAAAATAAAGAAATAATTGAAAAGACAAATCTTACAAACATACAAATACTTTTAGTTGTATTGGCCATGAACGAAATACTTCCCCTCATCCTGGCTGTATGTTTGACTGCGGCTGCTGGTGCCACCACGTCTGTGGAACAATGTGCCCACGGGGAGGACCCAGTGTTCTGCCTGCTAGATGAGGCACTCATGGCGCTGGTGGACGGCAACAAACTGATAGCTCCAGAAAATGTGAATATCTACAAGGATCGTGGGACAGCACGGGATAACGTTGAACAAGTATGCAACAATATTTTTGTTCATACAAAAATGACAAAACTGCTTACATGTTACATGTCGAACTGTCAATGTGACACAATTTGATTTGAATTGCACGATAGTTAAATGTACTGTACATATGCAAGAGTAATTATTTTGAAGTATGATTAATTCAACCATATACCAGACAGCCATTTCACGTACAGCTTTGTATGGATACTATAACACGAGACACAGTGGACAGTAGAAATCTTGCATACAAAATGGATATGTCTTAGACACATAAGATTTGCGTATACCCCCCCCCCTTGACCCATTGATATATCAGCTATGTGAAGAATATAATGATATATGACATAATCCAAACAGAAGCATACTACATGTATTTATTTACATTGTCATCACTTAACAGGTTGATGGTATGATTGATACAAGTCATAACGAGACTATTTTCAACATGTTGGAAAATCTGGCAGGTAAATCATTATGATTGATAAAAAGTTTAAAAGTAGATTGTTGGAAATGTAAAATCATTTTAAATAAAAATGTATTAAAACAGAAGTATGGGCCTTGCGCGAAACCGTCCCAAGGTTTTGAGATGTAGGCATTGTGTAGTGTAAGTATCCATATTGAAAACTTAGAAATATCACTCACACTACTAATTGATTACATCATAATCAGAATATTGAGCTTTATATTGTGTATAAACGTCTTACGCGCATATCTGACCATGCATATTTATAGTTAATACCATAGTTTACATGCCAAACTCTGCTGGGGGAAAAGCTGGTACTTTTTAAGGGTGGTATGCCTGCAGTGTAGTGACCAATGATGAGCGCTTTTACCCATAAATATGATTTGTAAATAAGCGAGACACCAAGCTGGTGAGATAGCGAGACCGTGAGAGGGTGTGAGTTTTCCAAAGAGATGTCGAGAGTATTAGGCAAGATGGCGAGACCGAGAGACAGCAAGACTCCAAGAACAAGAGATTTTGAGACTCTCCCACTCGGCTGCAATGTAAAAGATATGTTTCCCCGTTGTTTCTATGTAATATTGCGAATATTTATTTTGTAGGCCTTGGCGATGCTAATGACAGTAGCAATTCTTTCTATAAGGTCACAACAAGACTGAATCACATCATCAGCGACCTTCATGATATGATTGCATTTTCAAAGACACATAATACCAAACTACAAGAGATTGAAAACAAAATAAGTGTTCTGCAAAATGATCAGAAAACACTGCTAAAGGACGTGTCAACAATGAAGAAAAATCTAGTTGTGAGTATAACTAAGAAGAGCATTTCAGGGGTATAAAGGTGATGGGTGGTTTGGTGTGAATGTAGGTGTAGGGGCGTGCTTCCCCTATTAGTTTCAAAAGAATCAATCTAGATTAACACAAGTTTGTCCAGAATGTACAACTGGCCAAAATCAAGGTAACGTTGCCAGAGCTCCGGGAAGATGGTTAAGTATATATGATTTTCTCCCTCAGCAACTGGAAATGAAATCCTCCACTGAATAGAAATGTTATTTTTGATAAACTTCAAAGCTCATCAAAGTGGATGGGATCTAGTTGATCAAATTGTCTGTACAATTGAGTTTTTTTTTGTTTAATGACCAGGGCTACCGAGACTGCAGCGAGGTCCCTGATGTTGGTGATGGTGTCTACAGTGTGCACGTGCCAGGCGATCACGTGCCCAAACACGTGTTCTGTGACCAGACGACAGCAGGTGGAGGATGGCTGGTGAGCCAGGAATAGTCAACAAAGGCGTTTTAGCTCATTTATAGATGCTTTTATTTATTGTGCTTCCTGCTTCCTTCTAATTGTATTCGCAACCTTTTTTTGTTCAACTTTGACAGCGACCATTTTTCATCTACCTTGCAGGTATTTCAAAGAAGAATGGATGGTCATGTTAATTTTCAAAGAAACTGGGACGATTATGCTCAGGGTTTTGGGAACCTCAATGCAGAGTTCTGGTTAGGTAAGGATCTAACGCGTCTAACCCGATATTATGAACATTGAATAAAATTCAACACAGAAATTAGAAAATAGGATATTGTCACATGTGTAACAATACAATTTACTTAATAACGTCTTTGGTACATGTAGCACTCAGAATTTCCAGATGCATTGTGTTGAACAATTCTAATAGATGCGGCACAGTGTGGTAAAGGGAAACCTATTTTTATTTGTAGTGTACCTGGACATAATGGTAATATATATAATACACTAAAAATCAAGAGCTTTGACGAGCTTAGATTTTTTAAATGAATATTTTATGAGATTTTGTGCAATGATCCACAAGGCATATTTACATGGTTTGATATTATGTGTTAATAAACAGAAACAGGTCAACAAGGATAGGACATCATCTTACATATATCATTTTTTCCTATGTGATGCAAGGAATATTAATCAAACTCTATTAATTTTCATCATATTGTACCAGATATTAATTTTCACACTTGAGTCCCATAACGCTCCTTTTGAGAAATTAGTTTCTCTGGTGTACAAGGTATTCAGAGTTTATTTACAAATTGTGATACACATTTTATACAATAGGCAATGACCTGCTGTCTTCCTTGACCTCCCACAAGAATTACAAACTGAGAATTGACATGAGAGATTTCAGTGGAAAGTCAAGGTATGCTGAGTATGACAACTTCCGCGTGGATAATGCTCGAAACAAGTACAAGCTGACTGTTGGAGGGTACAGGGGAAATGCTGGTGAGTTTTTTCTTTCTTTCTTTCTTTCTTTCTTTCTTCCTTTCTTTCTTTCTTTATTTTTATTTATCTATCATTTATTTATTTGTCATAGTGGCGTTGTATATACATTGCAATTACAGATGTTTTTATACAAATAATATAAACCACTTCTAGGGGCTTGTAAGTCACATTAAATGAATTGTATAAATTATATTGCATACGTGTGATAAACATTTTAATTTCTTCTATGTAAAACATATCTTCACGTATTCCCCATGCAGCAAGAATAAAATTTGATACAGCTTTCCAAATACTTTTCGTTAGGAATACAAATTTTCTTTCTTCGCCTAAATTTACAAAGTTATCAGCTATGTCGGCTGCCTTTTAAAATCAAAAATGCCAATCAGTTGGATGTAAAGGACAAGTATATTAGGTAGAAAATGCACTTAATTTTCATCCATCTCCAGCTGACTTATTTTGCAAGGTTCGTAGGAGGTAATTAGTGTTGGACTGTTTAATATATGAAAGGAGACGAACAACTCGGTTTGGCATCATAAAATTTTATTAACTGAAACTACATGAAAGAGGTTGATAAAATGAAGTATATAATTTGAAGATTGCCCTTGTGAATTGAGGCTCATTATAGATTTTATTTGTAGACATTAGAGTTTGAACGGAAATGTAATCTACAGGAATCGGTGTAAATGAGAGTTGAAAGGGAAGTTGATTAGGCGAGAAGGCGATTAGTGGTCTGGAGAGAGACGGGGTGTCTGGGACACTGTTAGAGGAATGAGGTGTGAATGTTTCTGACTATGAATGAAGGGCTTATGGCAGGTGGGTGACAGGAAGTGGCAAGGGACCTGGTAGAGAAGGCAAAGATTTCGGGAGTGGTGGGTGGGAAAGTTTGTGGACTTGCAGCGTGGCAGTGGAACAGAGACTGAGAGACAGTGGTCAGCTGGCGGCGGCTACAGGGGGCGGAGCAAGATGATTGACAGGAGGCAGACAGTGAGAGGGTGAATGAGAGGAGAGTGGTCAGCTGGCGGCAGCTACCTGGGCGGAGCAAGATGATTGGCAGTAGGCAGGCAGTGAGAAGAGGTGAGGTCATTGGTGGTGAAGTGATACAGTAGAACACGCCTGAAATGCCACAGAATTATTAATAAATTCTACAAACATTACAGGTCGGGTTCGTAGGAGGTAATTAGTGTTGGACTGTTTAATATATGAAAGGAGACGAACAACTCGGTTTGGCATCATAAAATTTTATTAACTGAAACTACATGAAAGAGGTTGATAAAATGAAGTATATAATTTGAAGATTGCCAAACATAGTGTGCCAAACCGTTGTTGTTGTAGGAGAGACGAGCATAGAAGTAAGCTGGTTGAGGGAGCGGGGGAGGCGCGGGGGGAGGGAGTATGATGGAAGGTTGGGAGAAATGATGGGGTTTTGAACAAACAACATATAATGACGAGTTTACAAGGAGTGGAGTTCATTGAACGGCGATATCCTAGCTGAGGTCAGCGGAGTGTTACATAATGGTTTTCTATCTACAGTCTGGTAGCAGTAACGACGTGATGATGAGAGGCCTTTGAACAGAGTGTTAGCGATGCAGGCTGTGTAAACAGCGAGGGGGCCCGGCCCGCACCAGTATTGCACAACACTAATCTATCCTGATGTCGCTGGTGGCGGGCCGGGCGGCGGCTGGCGAGGCGGTGCGCCGCGGGGTGGCGGCGGCTACGGTCAGGGCTGGGATGACTGTGGTGTCATGTGGCTGCTTGCGTATGTAGTCGGTGAATGCGGAGGAGCGCCACCCGCCGTGGGATTGGATGTCCGTGGCGGCGGCGCCGCCGAGGGAAGCGGCTGTGGCTCCTCCTCGGCGGAAGCTGTGTAGAGAATAGCGGCGGTGATCGGCGCCGGCTTGAATGAGAAGCTGGTTGAGGCATGCGGCGAGAGTTGCCACCGTGACCGTGGTACGTCCCGCCTTGGCGGGCAGTTGAAGCAGCGGCTCGTGGCGGGAGGTCGTGGGCGTGTCGGACAGCATGGCGACGTAGGCCGCACGGGGGTCAACGGTGGCATCCTGCAGGGTTGGCAGCGGGATGGTGTGTGAGTCCATGTGCTGGTTAGTCTTTGACCAGTTTAGCACCACGTGCAGGCCGTGGGGCGCGACGATGACGTTCCCTCTACATGTGTGACGTGTTGGGTCGAAAGCGGCCGGAGTGCGTGGGGCAAGGTTGGACTGGCGGAGGAAGCCGAAGAATGCGATAGTGAACGCGCACTTCAACATCCTGGCAAGTGGGCAATCGAGTCCATCGCAGATTGTACATAGTTTGTAGAGCAGGTCTGGTGTGATGGGCAGTTTCTGGTCTTTAACGTGGCGCATAGAGATTTTAATTGCCCTGGTGGTGAGCTGTAGTTCAAACGAGTCCAGTGATGGGGCTGGGATATGGAGGTATTTATGCATGAGGCCGACTGAGGATAAATAATTAGTCACTGACTTTGGCGATCGAAGCCTCTGTGAGAGGTATGTTGCGTAATTGCAGATTGTATCCGTGTCTGGTTGGACTGGTTTGAGATTGTAATGTTCACAGAACGACAGGTAAAGCCTAATGTGATTCGCCTGGTTTCTTCTGGTGCCGGGGCGAAATGCCTCGCGCCTCAAGGCTGCAGCAGAGACGCGGAGGTCGGTGATGGTGAGGGGAAACTCTGGAACAGAAGGGAATCACAGTGACTGTTGGAGCTTGAACATGTACGGGTCGATTGAACAGAGTGACAAGTTGCTAGCCGTAATTAAGTCAGCGCACAGTTTGTCATAATGGGTGTCGAGGTGGCGCCGTGAGAGGGCGTCGGCGCGGCCGGCCATCTGAGTGCCGGGGGCGTGTGAGGGGAGGAGGTTAATGGCGTGCTTGGCGCATATGAGCCATATCTCCCTGGCGCATTTGAGCATGAAGGGGTCCTTGCCCTTCGCGTTGATTAGTGTGTGAACTGTCACCATGGAATCGCACAGAAGCTGCACCGTTGTTCCAGCCATTCGAGGAGCCCACAGCTTCAGGCTGACGACGCAGTTAAGGGCTTCCAGATGGCAGATAGCCAGAGGGGAGTCTGTGATGAAGCCGGGGTATGCGGTGTGATGACAGAAGGACCGCCAAATCGCGCCGCCGCCGGTCATGCAGCTATCGCACTCTAGGGTCGAGTGTGCGGCTCGGGGCGTGTCCATCATGTAAACACCGTTTGCCTGTGGGAGGTGGTCTTTGAACCACTGGAGGTCCCGGCGGAAGTGCTGGTTAATTGGGATTATGCGGAGGTGAGCGCTGTCTCTGTAGGTGGCTAGAATCCTGTTTAGAAAGAGGCGTGCTGGGCGAGAGCACTGCGCGATGTGAAGAAGCTTCCCGAGCAGCGAGCGTAGCTGCCTGATGGATATCTCGCTGCGGGAGAGCCAGTGGGATACAAGTGCTATCGTCTCAGAGAGTTTGTCCTGGGGTATTAGCATAGTTCTGTTAACACTGTCAAATTCAATACCCAGCCATATTATGGTGGGTGCGGGCGGGCACGCCTTGTGAGTGGCCTCGGGAAGCCCAAGGGAGGCGAGCGTGCGCTGGAGCGTGAGGAAGCCTTGAGTGGCCTGCTCGAGGGTCTGGGCTAGCCCGACGATATCGTCTATGTAATTTATCACAGTGTGGCCGTTCTGGGCCATAATGTATTTCACAGCGTCGGTGACACGCTGGCAGCCAGCGGCGCTCCAGCGAGCCCCGAAGCTGAGGCTGGTGTCAATGTAGAACTGTCCATTGAATTGAATGTTACACAGTGGCCACGCGAGTGGGTCGAGTGGGATGTTCCTGTAAGCTCGTGCTACGTCGCAGCTGTAAAGATAGCATGGGCCTTGCATGGTGCTGATTTGTTGTTGAAGCGTATCCGCTGAGGGGAGCGTTAGCTTGTAAGGAGTGCCGCAGTACGTTTCGCGGGGAGTGAATGAATTGACACTCGAGCCCTGGGGAAAACTGAGGTCCACGATGACTCTGCGAGCTGTGGAGCCCCGCTTGGGCCGTGTCATGAGTGGCGAGACTTGTGTCCATGGGATGAATGGCTGAACGTTGAAGGGGCCGATGAGAGAGCCGTGAGCCGACTCTTCTTTGATGAATTGCGCGACGGCGTCTGGGTACGCCTCGGCAGATCCATGATTTTTGAAGGTGGGGGTAGGCACGTGGGGGCCCTCATATCCGAGTGGAAATCCGAACTCGAGGTAGTCACACAGAACACTATCCGAGTGGCCGGCGGTGAGGAGCCGCCAGTTGGTTATGTTGAGGCCGGATGTCAGAGGGATCCGAGCCTGGAGGTGATTAGCACGGCCGGTAGCTCTGACTCGCTCGTATACGGCGAGGCGTGAAGCGGTGAGAGGGTGAGCGAGGGTCGCGCTGGAGTCGAAGCTGCTGAGCAGGGGTGTGGCTCGTGGTGTGGCTGGATGAGGGGGAGGCGGTGTGGTGTAGCAGGTGGATGTGGTGGGAGCGGCTTTCTGGCAGTTGAAGAGGCGCGGCGGTTGTTGCAGTGGAACGTCTGTTGGGTTCACGTCAGCACGGCGCGCAGGCTCGGTGGCGGCTTTTGCTGGCTCGGCAGGCAAGCGAGCAGGCCGGCCGACGTGGTGAGCGGTGGAGGCGAGGCGACGAGGCTTGGAGAGGCTGGGAGTGGCGAGGCTAGGATGGTTGCTGTTGGCTTGCGAGGAGGGTGTTAGATGCCCTCCTGCTTGCCGTTTTTTTCGGCATATTGCTTCCTTTTGCACTCCTTTTCCGGGTGAGAGTAGTGGAAGCCAGCTTTCTTGTAGCAATAGCTGCAGACGTGCAGCTTTTTGTCATGTGCTTCTAAATGTTCACAGGTACCAAGCTGGAACGCTGGGCATGCGGTGGCGGAGCGGTCGGATGGTTGTTTGTGCTGTTGCTGGCGTGCTTGTGGCTTGGACCACACGTGAAGCCGGCGGAGGCGTTCATCTGTGGCCTGAGCCCACGTTAGACGGCCCGTCTCGATGTGGTTCATAACGACCGCATGGTACGAGCGGACGGCCTCCCACTTGTAAGAGCATGCGTCCTCCATTATTGCTCGGAGGTGCTCCCTCATGCTCTCTTTGTCCTTATCAGGGGCGTGCTGTACCATGGTGAGGTAGCCGAACGTGAACTCAGCAGTTGTGAGGGAATCGTAGGTGGCCGGGGCGTCGCTGCGGTATACATAATAGTGGGGCCAGTCAAGTTCATATTTCACCTTATGAGACGCGGTTCGCAGTTTGCCTGACTTTTTACCTTTTGTCGTCTTGCGCGATGCCTCTTCGTCGCTCGCGTCTGTATCTTCCTCGTCTTCGTCTTCTGTCGCATCCAGGAGCCCGAGGTCCCGGAGGCGGTCGCGAGTCTCGGCGAACGCGCCGGCCGGCGACTTGTTCTGGGGAGGCGGCGACGGTTGGGTCTCCAAACGTGAGATCCTGTCGCTCAGGGCTGATACTGCGTCGAGAATCCTGGCCACGCTGTTATCCTCGGGATCCACGACTGGAGGTTGCTCGCCTACGTTCGCGCACTTCTTCCCCCGGGGGGCGGCATGTGCTTGGTTGCACTTCGAACAACGCATCTGTCTTGGCATTGTTGACTATCCGAGGTGTAGTCCGTGATATTTGTATGCAAGGTTAGGATTGGCTATAGCGTTTTCGAACTGAGTTTTGGAACTGAGATTTTGTTCGTATCAAATACTTATCCGAGGAATGTTGATGTATATTTTGTATTCCAAGGAGATAGAAAAGTTTGTGGACTTGCAGCGTGGCAGTGGAACAGAGACTGAGAGACAGTGGTCAGCTGGCGGCGGCTACAGGGGGCGGAGCAAGATGATTGACAGGAGGCAGACAGTGAGAGGGTGAATGAGAGGAGAGTGGTCAGCTGGCGGCAGCTACCTGGGCGGAGCAAGATGATTGGCAGTAGGCAGGCAGTGAGAAGAGGTGAGGTCATTGGTGGTGAAGTGATACAGTAGAACACGCCTGAAATGCCACAGAATTATTAATAAATTCTACAAAAATTTTTGCAGGTGATGGACTGACGATGCATAGAGGTATGTACTTTTCAACCGCAGAGAGGGATTTCGATATTGATCCTAGGAACTGTGCAGCTGTATACAAAGGAGCCTGGTGGTATCAACGATGTCACTCGTCCAACTTGAATGGTCGTTATCTCCGAGGTAGTCATAAGTCTTATGCAGATGGAATAAATTGGAGTCCCTGGCATGGATATAATTATTCTCTGAAGTTCACGGAAATGAAAATAAAACCCATGGAATGATACACACGTTAATGCAGTTTGAATAACATTTTGAATAGTAGTCTAAAAGGCATAGAGTATAAACGTTTTGTAAAATACAATTAGATTATAGCGTGACATGTCATAAGTAGTTCTAGTGTATTCACATTAGATTCATGGCTATAGCAACTACACATCTGAACTATAATGCTGTAGCGGAACTTTGTGCACCTGTTTCCACCTGAATGGATGTCTGTAGTTTGATATTTGCATGAAATTATTATGTACACTATATGTATTTAATTCATTGATTTGAGATGGGTTTTGTCTACATGAATATATGGAATCAAATAAAAGTGTCTTCTCTTTGTGGTGCGCTATGATTTTTCTTTGACTTTATTAGGTAATATTTTAGTGTTATTGTTGTGAGAAGTTGGGTTTTAATTAAAAAAAATACATAGACAAAAATTTGATAGACTAGTATACATGTCTATTCTATGGATTTAAAATTTGTTACAAAGTATCTTTAAAATGTATGCAATAGTGTTGTATAAGAAAAAGTCGTGATGGTTATGGTCTTATTAGGGACACTTCCATGTATTAACCAATATCACAAAAGTAGCCAAAATGTGAACACTTCTAAACACGCAAGCAATTATTTTACAGTATAAAAATGTGCATTTACTCTAACGATAGTTAACACATGTTCATTTTTTCCGTCCATATAGTTCATCTTGCTTGTTCTTCACGTCTTTCAGCAGGTTCTCAATCTCTTCATTACCAGGTGACAATACCAGCGCAGTTTCTAAATAGTTTATAGCTCGCTCATACTTCCGTTGGTGAATGTATATCTTTCCCTTCAAAATCCGGCAGTCAACATCTATGGAGTCTTTACTCAGCAACTCTGTTGTGATTGTATCAGCCATCTTCAGGTAACCCAGCTTAAAGCAACACTTGGCCACGTTCCAGTCCATTGTACGCACCCATTCGGAATAACTACCCTCGTTTGCACTTTTATACTTATTGTTTTTCATCATGAAGGCCATTCTGGTGTAGCAATGCAGGGCTTCTCTCCATCTGTTTTTCGCTATGTGCTCTTGCCCTTCCAAATGTTCCTGCTCAGCAACCCCGACAACAGTCGAAAACGGTGCCCGAAACCTCTCCACTGCCGTCATAGTATAGAACTCATCACAAGAACTCGGCCCCTGAAACTTCACCAGTTTCACTACGAACATTACATTTGCGCCAGAAGGAACTTTCTCAGGAAGACCATTGGGGAAAAAGTAGTCCGGTTTAAACAGAAATCGGCTGATTTCACCTTCTCTCATAGTCGACACTGCCATGTTTAGGCCTGATACAACAGCATCCGCGTTTAGATGAAACCTATACGGTCTCCTCCTCTCCCAGGTACTGTCAAACATTGCCTCCTTACCATTGGCATAGTAATAAGCGCTGAAATGAATGGTGACGAATGAGTTGATGTCAACCATGCCACCCGCACCCGCCTTCGTGACGACTTTCTGCACCCCACGGTCTCCTTCAACAGTGATGTCTTCCATTTCACCATGGAGGTAAGGATAGAACGCGTCCTTATCTTTGTAGCGTTCTTCTTCTGTATTTGGAAACAGGTATTTGAACCTAGATGCCTGCCTCCGATGAAATAAGTCATCTCTTTTCATAGCATTATTTGGCCGATTTATGTAGCTGGAATAGTCTGAATAATAGGTGCGTCTTTCATACTTGTCCTTTGGCTTATCGTCATTTGCATGGCTGATTCTTGGCATCAGATCATATATCCAAGTGTCCAGCTCTTCTTTGTTATCATCACTTGTAAGCGCTATTGAAGCCATGATTGGATGCAGACTTCCATATGAACTAACAGTCACCAAATTCGCCCGCGTAATAGGTCTCGCTTGTGTAAGATTTTGCGAGTTGAATTTTAGTTGTTTAATGGAGCTTGGTTACTTACTTTAACATTGATTGAACTAGGGATCATCAACATACAATGGAACAGATTTAAGTTTGCAGTAACGTGACCCCTTTAAGCTATTCTATTGCATCTACTTGTATCAAACATGGGTTGTGTAGGACATCAACTTGGTCCATAATGCAGTAGATGCGAGAGGCAATGGAAAATTGTGCTTGCCTTTCACGATTGCATTATATGATTATGTGGTTAGTTAAAGAACATATCACATTCACATTAAATTCCCAACAACCTGCAACCATGAATGTATTAAAATTGGTACAGTAGAACCTCCAATTAAGAACGCCTCTCTATTCAGACCACCCCTGTACTTAGACCACTTTTCATGGTCTCAAGCCTTCATAAAGGTACCAAAGTGGAGAGAGGTTCTACTTTACACAATCAAATAATAGTTAAGAATGTCCATTGCTAGTCATAGTATAAATTCAATTTGAAACTATGTTATGGTGTTGAAATGTAAATTAATGTTTCACTTAAAATATTCACAGAATTGCGTCGCTTTAGCTGAAGTGAAAGCATTGTATTGCCATTGTGTGTGTTGAGTTGCTATGAAGCTGCATCAAAAATCCTTGTGTTTGTTTCGTTTATATTCTTGTGTCTATGTATGTATGTCTTAGGACAAACTACAATGTTTACCATTTAACCAATGTCGTACAGTTTTACACAATTTTGAGGTACTGAGGTGATTCGATTTGGGGCACTAGGTATGTAAATATTGTAATATTAAAATATTGTATCAAATTTCGAGGTCACATTTTAAGCTGTATTGGAAGTAGTACAGAAAATGTGACAAATGGTCTTCTGTAAGCCACAAAGTAGTTGGCAAAGTGCCCACAATCTAATCACAACATTGGTTAATTATCTGGATCCGGAGACAAACATACAAACAAAATAAGCTTTGCAACTATGTCTTGGCAGACGTTAAGTTATAAACATCTTCATAAGTTTTTATGAAATGATCAACAATTTTAACACTTGAATTCATTTCACGTTTATTTTAATTTTACAGGATCATAACATGATGATATATTTTTGTATTTATCACACTCACATGTTTCTATAAGTTCTGGTACCAGTAATGATACAATAACAATTCCATTTATTCATACACCCGTCATCATCAAAACCTACCCTTAAAAGACTAGTAAGATTCGAATATTAATATTGCAAAACACACAAAATTCACTCTCTACGACAGGTCGACTTTTTTTAAAAAAAAAAATGCGTGAATAATATTTTGTATAATTCTATTTGATAATTTGCTTTGATAGAAACATGAGCCTCTCGCAGAGAGTGCACAAAATTATTATTCGAAATACACGTTCATCAGCATACCACCATCCTCTAATCCTCTACACGAATATGAAATTGTCCTATTAAGATTTTTTAAAGATGAAATGTCATGAGCAACTTAATACATGTAGTACAAAGTTATGAGTTGAGGTACTCAGTATAGTTGTATGCGTCATTCAACAAACATTCACAAACATTTACAAAAGGCAAGCATTTATGCTATCAAGAAGCCATTGAAGACGGTTCCACCACCGTGAACAGTGCAGTTCTGTTGGGGATGCACGGTGATGACGTCACCAGCTACCAGCTGCAGCACAACAGAGGTGTCACCTGGTGGAGTAAAGGAAAAAACGTAACTATTCTGGTTTAAAAAAAAGAAGAATTTCGGTTGTTTAACCCAATGCAATGAATGCGTAATAAGATACCATTGCTGAACATGTACTAGTATTATAGAAATTAAAAAGGGGAAATAAATTTTTTTTTTCGTAATGAATTAAGATCATGTGTTAACAAAATACTTTAGTAACTTGTATTTTCACCATCGTCGGTTTTCACGGCTTGATCACTCACACTGCCTTAAAGTTCTTGTTCATACCAACTATATACTGCGTATATAGTCGTGGATATGACGATGTATTTTCACATACGTAAAACAAAATTAAAAGCTACATATTGTACCTTCAACATGGCCGTGAGTTTCCAATCCGTTCCCATTTTTGTGCAGACGGTCTTCACACTCCGATTTATCACTGGTATCTACAAGTAAAGAAAAACATAGATATCCATAAAAATGACATTTACAAAACCATACCATTGTTACAACTTCTATAGGTCATCTACCTTTAAGTACACATGATTGATAGCAGTAATTGAACTTACTACAGGGATTTATTTTTAATTACACGTGTAATCTATACATCCTTGGTAAAGATAGGAAATCTATACATACACTATAAATGGAAAGAATTGATGTGAATAATAAATATGACAGGCAGTATTCTTACATGTTGTGTGTGAGAAGTAATATGCTCCATCGATTGGAGCGGAGAAGGAGTGAGTGTCCGCGTCGAAGTGGTCACCGATGTTAGTGATGATGTGGTCATATGGGATCGTGGCATTGGGCCGCAACTCCGTGTCCTTCTGCACGTAGGCGCTGAACACTGCTGATGTGCTCAGGTGGCTGTCTGTAATAACACAATTGTTATGTTTTATATATTGACTACATTATTATGGACTTGACCAATACTTAAGTATAGTATAGTGTGGAATATCAGCATAGGCTGGAAGAATTACGAAACATTAACTGCATCAAGTGCTATAAGATAGTGGACAGTGACGTCAAAACTACTTGTTTGGAACCTTATAGTAAGGGAAAACTACCCTTAAAATTCAATCAAACGTCTGCTACATTTTTGCAACCTGAAAAATCTGCACAAGTATATTACCAAATGACAATGGAAAATAGTCGAAATACTGTATATATATTGTAACAATGTATGTGCGGTTACTAGGCTTATGGCACTGGTAGATATGACATATTTCAATGCATCAAAATCCAGCACTCTTTCTCTATATAATCTATAAACAAATGCCCTCTCATATTCAGCTGGCAGCACTGAAACTTGTGGGTAATACGCAGCTAAGCAATCACCAGTGATGCATTTTAGTTGGGTATATAGGTCTGTATAACCAATAATGGCATTAGCAACTGTCCGGTGGCCATCTGAAAACAAGACCCAGCCCTTCCCACCTTTTTAAACTCAGTGGTACTGAACGCGTAGTATACTTTAAAGATAACTCAGATACTGTAGATACTGTAAAGTCCGTACCGAGCTGCGCCTTAACAGAGTCCAGTTCGCGCTGTATGGCCGCGAAGCGAGCCTCGGCCTTCTTGAAGTAGATCTCGTACTTGGTGAAGCGCGCCTCGTGCTCGGCGTGCTGGAGAAGAGAGGGTGAGATTGAGGCTGTTTGTCAATGATTACAATGCATGATAAACGTGCTATGTTCATGTTGTAAAACTGGGATCAGTTTTTTTTTATGGATGAGTCATTGTTCGAAACGATGTATAGACGACTTTTCAAATGATTGATGGGCATTGATGTTATGTAGTTCTATTATAGTTCTTTGTGTCAATCAGTATCATTATAGTATATCATATACCTTGTCAAGTCATTAGACTGCCACTACATACGTTGTATTCAATATCATCACGATCAGTAAGACATAGATTAAGGATAAGAAACGGGGCATCGCTGTTACATATATAATAGAGCATACCTTTGCATCATCAGCAGACATCTCTTTGACCACTTGAGCAGCCTCTTCGTCAACCTTGGATTGGTCTTCAATCTCATTAGTCTCGGTCTTTTCATCTACATTCGCTTCAGAAGATTCGCCTGGTACCATGGTGTCCTCTTCATCTTCCTTGCTGCCGTCAGCAGCATTCAATTCGTAATCCACAACATTGGTTTCATTCACGACAGGTTTGCCAGTGGTTTCAACCTCTGCAACGCTTGTGATGTTGTCTTCGACAATATGAACCGTGGTCTCGTTTACTTCTCCGCTATGAATTACCAAAACATCACCTGTAATACCCTGCCCTTCCATGACAGTGTTAACATCAGTATCATCCATATCCTCGACTGCTTTGTCAGCATCATCGTCCTCTTCTTCAACACTTTTCTCCGCGGTGATCTCCTCCACTTCAGTGTCACGGCTTGCTTCTGTAGAGCTAATGTTATATTCCTCGCTTTGTTCCTCAATTTTCGCATCCTCTGTAGTCAAATCCAAGGTGGTTTCATCAAGTCTCCCCTCAACTGATTCTCCATCATCAAGTTCATCAACATTTTCAACTGTGCTATTGCTATGACTGACAACGCTGTCCTCATTAGCATTAGGGGCGTCTGTGTCCTTTTCTATATTCTCATTGTGTGCGTTATCGTCTTCTGTAACATCAGTAACTTCCGTAGAGGCCTCAGTGCTGTTCGTCAGGACGACACTGTCGTCTGTCTGGTTACTGTCTACCGAATGCTCATGAATAACAGCCTTTTCTTCTGCGGGAGCTGGGAGATTGGAGTCTTCTATCGGGAGGCCCGAGATCAGAGGTAGGAGGAGTCCCACCAGGCATAGACACATTGAAACCTGAATAAATAAAAGCAACTGTTGTATTGTATTTGTCTGCTCAAGGCATACATATCAATTATCTTTTGCTTAAACCTGCTTTTGAGCAAAACATCTGAAGCTATCTCGAGAGTGTTCAATTAGTCTTGCTCATTATAGGTTGAAGCAAAATAATTAAAATACAACCATCTTAAAACATTTCACTTGTTAGAGATACGCTAATGAAAGATGTAATCTTTAGTTAAAGTATAGTATGCACGTTTGGCAATATAAAAACAGTTGTATTAACCCATTATGTGCAGATGAGTGTAAAAGTAGCCTACACTGTCTTATAACAGTTACAGTTTGCCATTGTACATGTTGTCTCGCCACTTCACAGAAAATATGTAGTAAAAATAAGTTTAATTTATATACATGCTACTGTCCAGTGACATACAAAATGCCTGTTTGAAAATCATACAACAATGACTATTCAATTTTGTTGTAGAATGCTGTAAAACCCTTTTAAAACATATTTAGCAAAAATAATACATACCTTCATCTTGACTTGTTCAATATTTTAATGTTTTGAGTACCTTGTCCACACTCACTTGGAGGAAATATGCTTTGTGGATAGGAAACTGCTACTTTTATACTAAATGATTATCAGAAAAAAAATCTAAGAGCAAAACAACAACAGCTGAGTCAGCTGACCTAACGATCATGACGTAACAAAACCATACATCCGTTTGATCAGGGGCAGTTTCAAAAACAACAAATACCTAATCTCTCTATGAAGATAGCCAAATATCCAAATTATCACTATTTATATTAGATACTCATTTGCACGAGAAGATTACTTTTCTTAATCATTAAATATCACTATTTATATAGTCTTGTACTAGGTATTGGTTCATGTTAATGAAAATGACTAGTAAGTTGTACACATATTGGTGGTCTTAATACATTTTTATTTATCGTGCCAATCACATGTGTGAATTAATATTTAAATCGTCTTTGGGTGGAATCTTGTATAGTTTCTGATATCTAGATTACTTTTCTAAATTACTTTTCTAGTATTCGTCACTTATAAACTGTTATCGCTGTGTCTTAAATCAAACACCATTGCATTATTTCGTGGTTTTTGTTTAGTCCCTTTAAAACAAGACACCCTGGACACAGCTTGAATGCTATCAAACGTAACCAACGTCACGTGACCAATGTCCACCAGAAGGACCTTTGTTTCTGAACATTGGTTTCGCTGTGCATGACGAAATACCGTATATTCTCTACGTGTCCTAAGCAGCATTGTGTAAAAAGTCTTTGTGGGGATTCATGCTCATTATCAATGCTTGGTAAGGGGAGAGATTGGCGTATTATATTGATAGTCTCTTTTTATAATGACTTTATGATAATTAAATAAGTTTGGGACTATCCGTGTATTCATGACCTAGACAATGTGCTCAAGCACCCAATAATATGTTACATAGTTCTAGCCTGACGCATAACAGTTCCCATGTTCATGGTGCCTGTACCTCTACTAGCCAATCATGTCTCCTTCGACATAGTATGGATGGATGAAATTGTCGTAATGGAGTTGGATACTCGTGATTACAAGCAACACAGATATTGGTGGACTTCCAAAGCAGCGCATCATGCAGCAACTTAATACATCACCCACAACCCTCCCGCTTAAAGCCCCTAATCACAATTCTCACTATGTATTAAATAAACATGTGAACAAAATTGCATTTCCTATTCATTTTGGTTTATACTATATGATGAACCCATTTATGAAGCTACCACCTGAGACTTTCATATTGACAACGTAGAAGACTTGTGTATTAAAGAAAAAGAGGAGATGAATGTTTCGGATTAGGGGACTGCTTTTTATTTTTACTTGCCCGTGGGATATGAAAAGATGAGGCCATTATCGTATAATTTCTGCCCCCCCCCTTCCGTAACTACCACTTTAATTTTCCAGTGACATACCCCCCCCCCCCCCACACACACACAACGAAGATAAAGAAAGAGAGAAAAAAATAAAAAGATAAATAAAAATATAACAAAAAAAACTAATTTGTGTGGTAAGAAAACTGTGTCACGCACAACAACCAAAGTCGAAGGTTTTTCTTGTTTTCCAGGTTTCAAGGCCGTCTGATAATGACGTAATGCACGCCCCAGATTCCGATAAACCACGTCGGTGCGGCTCGATTGCGCGTGATTGCGTATACAATGCAGCATGCTGGTAGAATGAAAGACCTGTGTGTTACCCCCGATTTCATATAGACGATGATAGCGTCAGATGCTCCACAAGACGCCAGAAATGACAACAAAATATTCTCAGGTTTGGTTTTTATGGTGCCTCTTGTGCTTATTTAGTGACCATGACGGTCTGTGACCTTTCTGATGGACAGGATGAAAAGGAAGGTCACTGGGACCATTCGGAAATACAGTAGTACACCATGACACAGAAACGTCTTTGTGAACATCGTCAGCGATGCCACATTTTAGCAGACTTTACGATGATCAACTTATAATTAGCCCTCCACAAAAAAGATTATCCAAATCAACTACTCAATAATCCACAACGGGAGCCCTCAAGCCGACAAGAATGAAGATCACTTCTCCAGAGAAGTGATAACAATTTTTAGGCCATAACCAGGCAGAAGTGTGTCCTTTCCTCCTGGAAGACAGCATTGATCATGGGGCACATTGACAAACAGAAGTTTTGGAACAGATGCCTCTATTTCTATTCATGATTACATTGCTTCACATTGTAAAGGCAGTTGCGGCACTTACGTTGGATCTGTCGACCATTTATCCTTCCAAAGTAGCAGACGAGGCTACAATTATGCAGGCGTACCCAAAACTAGCCAGAACTACGCCATTCTCAACCGAACCAGCCAGATCATTTCTAAATATGAGGCCAGAAAACCAACCATACACAGAGGAACATCCAACAGCCCAACCTAAGAATGACACTAAGCTTCTGGTGTCGTCTTGAGTATCTGAAATTACCATCGTCTATGTGAAATGGGTGGGTGGGGTGTGTGTTACTTAGTGTATTAAGTGTATTAAACACAGTGACGTTAAAGAGGTCCGAGTCCAAAGGCCGCAGTTGATACTCTAGAAAATCACAGCGTAACTGGGTCAGTGTGTCCTTGTGTTCTGGATATTGTGGGTGGTAAGTGCTCTTAGTCTAGATGATGATTAAAAAGCTGAAGATCTGAACCAGTCTGCAGTGACCGACATTGCTTCAATTTTACTAGTGCAATGGAAACTGGGTGTGTTTGAGGATCGCATAATTATTTTCACAATATACATATTTTTATCCAAACCAATGAATTGATATAAACAGCATTTATTAAAACATATACATTTATCTTTTTTTAGTTAGGGGATGCTGCAGAGGCTCTCCGGGCAAAAAGGGTAACATGATAGGGTACCAAAAAGGTGTTACTTGGTAATTTAAAGCTGGCGTATTCATGATTAATTTTATCACTTTATGAGACGGGAAGTATTTGATGTAATAAGCGTTATCAACTGTTATTAATTTATTAAGGTGATTGATATTTGTTTTATGGTGTTCAATCGATTTCTGCTGTGTACCATGTTAAAGGGTCAAAATCAAGTTTAAACAAAATGTTCTCGGACAGTACTTTATAAGATTAGTTACATCTTCAGCTAGCTAGGTGTTATTATTCAAAGACTACTGGATAAAATTTAATTAAAGATACAGACCAGAAGATAGCTTCTCGGAAAGCTCTTAAATATATATATATATATATATATACACACACACACACACACACACACACACACACACACACACACACACACACACACACACACACACACACACACACACACACACACACACACACACACACACACACACACACACACACACACACACACACACACACACACACACACACACACACACACACACACACACACACACAATGTATATACATTTTATCTAATTGATAGTTTGATGTACGTCTATGTAGTTGTGTGTATATTTTCTAACAATTTAGGTGGAGACGAACACAGGCGCTCCCATCAGTAGACTAAACTTAGAGACTTGGAAAAGAGAATTTATTTAAAGAATGACAAGGTATCAAACAGACATTAACAAATTCTTCTACCCTAACGAATTTTGTGTCATCTCATTCTATAGTTTGACCTTTTCTTAAAACAGCGCAATATTGGCTGTGACACCACCCATGGACCTAATAATTAATCATTTTATGTAAACATTATCACAGTGAAACAAAGATTTCCACACTGATCAGGAAGTTTTACATGTATGTGTGTCTCCTACACAGCCCTTCTTTCTTTGAGAGCCTTTCACGGAAAGTCAGTGAGTGGCTGTGAAAGAGATCAGTTCATGACAATCATGTTGTTTTAAAACCGCCTTTCAGCCAAGGCGCACTCTTTGACAGAAAACTATCTGATTTAGTTTTTGCTCAAGTGATCATATAATTACTCAAGAAGTAACTATCATCACTAATTCATAGTGGTTGTTTATTTTTTGGATAAAATGTAACTTGGGACCTATAATTGTGGGTTTGCATAGTGCAAATTTTTTAGTGGTGATTTCTGTTGGCATTGTTACAAATTTCACGTGAGACACCTATTCCACTTCCGGAACTTAGTGGAAACTGTAGCTCAAATGTAAATATTGCCAAATTTTTCAAACAAAATGCCGATTATCCAAGTCTTTGATTAGTGCCAGTGGTTTTGACTGATGAACTTTTAAGTAGTTTGATTCAGGGAACAATATGATGATAGAAGATTGCTTGGTAAAAAATCTGTTTGTTACCTTTCTTTCAAATTTATTTTTCTCCATTATATAGTCATAGGGCTAATAACAATTCACTGTACTGATGCGAGCGCCTGTGGCGACGAATACATGATGACATTGTGGCATTCTTGCAACAGCTAGGGTCTGCAAGGGTCCATTTTATTTCACTGCGGCCGCGCTTGCGCGTGGTATAGAAAACCTGTCCTTTTTTTTTATTAGCTGTCACCTTTTTTACTCAAGTACCCCCACCAGGGGAGCTTGTCTCCCTCCCCTTAATTATATGCACCTACATGGTATAGGAACAGTAACGCCTGCTATATTTATGTTAAGCCACTGCAATAAAGTGTTGTACTGTATGCTAAGGAACCTATGTGAAAAGTAGTTCTGAAAAAAGTTGTGATGAATCATTGCTTTTAACATATTATCATTTTTGAATTCACAAGAGTTCTAATATTAGTCCAAGAACGAAAGTCTAAATACATTCACTAGAACCAATGATTATAGTCAACAATCCAAGAGTCCTTTGATTAGTAGTACATACTACGCTTTGAAAAAAAGAATATATTTAGAAAAAGAAGGAAAGACACATGAAATAAATAATTAATACACATGTGCCACTGAAAAAATGATGTTTGTCCCCAAAAAGGTAAAACAGATATTTTTGCCGAAGTCAAACCTTCTGCCTGCCCCCCCCCCCCCCTTCCCGATGTGATAATGGTAGCTCCCTTGATAGAAATAGGGTGTCCTAATGGAGTTTAGTGGTGGTGTGTTAATGGTCGTAGTATAGGGAGGTATCTGTTTACAGCTTGTTTTTTAGTGCCTTCTGTATGGACATACAGCTTATATATGGAAACATAATAATCACAATTACAGTTGTGTATATTACAGACTATGAGTAGTCATATTATTTATTAAAATATGTGACTTACAGCTACATTTTGAATAATCAACGCAAAATTTGCGCCAGATGGTCACAACATTAAGTATGTGTATTAGAGACACATAAAATCTGTGTGCTTTCAATGTATGTGTTCATACAGAATTGACTGTTTGGCTCATAATTACAATGACCAACATTCCAATGCATTCGTTTAAATGACTTTTTATTTTCTTTACAGACAAGCCCACAGCCACGCACAACATGCACACACTGATATTGACACAGTCTCAATTCATTTACCACAGACAAAAAATAAAATATATAGTTTAAAGTACAATTCAATACATGAAATCCATATATACACATAATAAAGATATATAAATCCAATCACAAATATACAATCCTATATTATATATGATGTTGATGGAGAAGGTGAAATAAATGCATTTTGGCAAAATATATTCTACAAGAAGCGATAGAATACAAGAACAAAGACAAAACATTTAAGGTACTGTTTACAATGTAACACGTTACCGTAGATGTTATTGTTAAAACCCTTCTCAACCAATTAAGATGTGACGTAGCTTCAGAGATTGAAAATTATATTTTGATATAATATAATAGATATATGAAAATGTATACCAATAAATCCATCCATATACCCCTCTTCTAGCTTAAACTTAGATTTGACAATCCCCCCCTTCCTCTTGCAATTTTAGTACCAATTCTCCAAGCCGCCTCCAAATTTCAGCCACTCACTACCTTCCTCCCAAAACCTCAAGGGCAATTTTTCTACTCTCCGCTACTTTTTTGTCCATACTACCTTTGAGCAATGATATACAGTAGACCACTAATAAAAATGAGACAAATAACTTTTAATCACCGGGCATGTGGGCATGTGGTGCATTATATTCTGAAGATGACCGCAAGGTTGAAAATATTTGATTAAAATATGAATAAAAAGATGTTGGTTCTATCATTTATAAAAAATATCTTTTGCTTAAATAAATAATGGTTGTCGATTTATTAGAGTGGGCACAAGTCAACCAACACATGTAAACCAGTTTCTTTGACAAGCACATCCTAAAAACATCATCATACGATTGCTACAACTTAGTGCAGATCATTATAATAACAGTATTACGGAAAAGTCGAGTCTTGCAACATCTACACGTGCGCCTTAAATCAGCGCTGTTCTCTTTTTGTTGCCAACCAATAAACATCGAGTGAATGAAACCAATAAAACACCGATGATAATCATTCCAAATGCAAATAAAACCACCATCCAGGGATAGACACTAATCGTATTGTCCCCATTGCTGGACATGTAATTCGACGTTGAGGAACTTCCATAGCACCCTGGGAAATCACCAGGCACGGGCATGTGGTGCCCTGGAGCTGCATTCAACAGCACCCCCATTCCTTTAAGAAAGTGCTTAGTCACGTGACAGTGCATGAGCCAGTACCCAGGGTTGTTCACTCGTATCCTGAGTACTGCAAAGCCTTTGGCAGGTACCAATAAAGTATCTTTAATTGGTGGGTTGTGTGTGTTGTATTTTGACCGAAGAGAGTCAATGTCCTGAATATTGACTGTGTCACAATATGGATCATGGCAGGATAATTCTGGGGCGTCACGTAAACCCAACGTGTTATTGTATACAGGGTGTCCCATGTAGAGTACTGCAAAACTGTGTCCGTGCAAATGCACAGGGTGGTGGGCGTAGTTATTATATTCACCCTGTACATTGGTAACAATTAGGTCCACCACATTGTCGTAGTCTAAGTCAATAATGTTCGTACATGAGCACCCTAAACAACCATTACAGGGCCTCTCTAAAGTACCTGCTCCTTCCACCAGTGGACGTGCAGGTGCTATGAACTTTCGGCCATTTATACTCGATCCGGAAGCCTGTTCATTTCCAGAAGTGATGAAATTCAAAGTCTGCTGATTATCTGGCGCCTTTGTCCAGAGCAAGTTCATTCCATAGATGGTTACAGCTATTACCTTTGACAGAGTCGTAATTAATACATCGCATGTACGGCCTTTGTCTACTAAGTTCCCCTGGACAATTGAATACCACACAGCGGTTCGCACTATCACAAGGCCGCTTTATACTTGATGGTACTGCATTTGATGCACTATTTCCGTTGTATTTCAGCACAGCTCTTCCATCTTTTATATTTGAATTTATATCTACATATCCTATGCTGTTTTCTGTTCTCTTTTGGTGTTGCGCCACAGGAATGGTTTCTTCTAGTTTGAACTCTTCCACTCTCACCCAGTACCGGCTTGTATTGACTGACACTGTGTCTGAAAGTATTACGTTGAATAATAGACATCCAGGTTTTATGTTATAATAACTACACTGAAGTCAGCATGGGACCTAGCCCTGAGAGAAATAGAGTGTACAGTATTACCAGCACCTAGCGTGAACGAATTCTGAAAATTGTCTTGCAGTATGGCGCTTAACAAGCCCATAGTGGAGAAATTGTGTTAAAACTACCAGTGTATATATACAATTATTTGTATCATTATAGTACTGCGTTAAACCTTACCCAATTCAAAGTCTATGGTTTCTCCAGGGTATATAAAAAAGCTGTCGACTTGAAAGGGCTGCACGTTGTAGCCATCAGAAGCCACAATTGTGAGTTGGTGCTCATCTATGGACACTTCATAACCAAAGTTCACACCGCAGTGAATGGTACGAAATAGTTGTCTGCAAGTCAAAGAATGTTTTATCTGTTTTAAAAGTAAGCATGGAAGGTCATAAAAGAAATATCATGAAAATTTTATATTAAGTACTGAATGGAAAATGAAAAGAGCAAATTAAGCTATGTAAAATATGCTTTAGTGTAACTGCAAAATTTTGCAAAGTGACCTTTAAAATGTAAGATTTAGTGTGAGAGTAAAACACTACATGCAAAAAATGAAGAAGTACTTCATTAAATTTAAGACAAGAACAACATGCATGTTCCTTGACACGTCTATCTATATGACATATGCTCTAGTAAGAATCGGTCGCCTCTTTACCTAGTGCCAGATGCCACTTCAAACGTGGTGAGCGGCAATGCTCTCTGCCCCGTGAAGTCAGGCCAGCCTTTGCCGTTGATGAGGACGCTGTGCTTATCCTGAATACCGTTATTGAGAAAGTTTCCCGGATGCTCATACCTACAGTAGACAGGTTCAACTTAAAATATCGACTAAGTTGCACAGTTAAATGTATTTCTATATCACTCATTTTAACTTAATGAAGTGTGAAATTAGTTGCAAGCAACAAAAATATGTTGAGAAGTGTAAAGTAATACAACACAAAAGCAAAAAAAAATTTTTTTTCATCACAGTTTAATGTATTCTTCGATATTTGTTGTTAGCTAAACTTTATAGGTGTTATTAGTAAATCCAACTAATATCAGGTGATGTTTACAATCGACTGTTAAGATATAAAACGAAAGAAAAGAAACCTATTTCATTATGTACCAGGGTGGACTAATAATGAAAATAGGACATCATACTTTGCACTTTAATGACAGAGTTTATAATATTATGAGTATGCACCATGCAGTACTATTCTTAAGTATTCAGTATGTTTGATACCAGTCAGAGATCTGTATGAGATGCTGGGGTGGAGCTGGCGCCGGAGCCGCACGGTGAATGATGAGGGCGCCGTACAGTCCATCCTGTCGCTGGTTGCCAAGGTGACTGTGGTACCAGTGAGTGCCACCAGGGGACGCTGAAGAGAACAGAGGTCATTAGAAACTGTTCACTGTGACCATCTAGGTGGTGGCCTGAAATTAATGGGTCTGAATATAGAGTTACTCTCTTTAAGGAAGTTCTTGTTGAGATTTTTTTAAGACGCGGGTAAATAGAATGGTCTTATTATACAGGTGGCGTCTTTGAGGTGGTCCTAATTAAAGATTCATAGATGGACTCAATACTTTTATTTCAAAATACCGTTTGTCATTTATGCCAAGTGATATGAATTATCAGAATTTGGGATTTTTTGCTAGTTTGCAATCCCTTTTCTGCAGGCGTCATAAGTACAGACTAGCAGTAAAACCTGTAGAGAATTAAAGACGAACTTAGTTACCATTCTTGGATGACAGATATCGTATTGAGCCCCAGTACTACAGCCTCAACTGTTCACCTTCCAATATTCATTGTGCTGTACATAATAAGTACATGGGTGATACGGTTTTATGTGCGAAGAAACTGTGACTACAACACTACAAATGACTGCAACACCATAACTGCTTCGGCATCAATATTCAGGAGGAATGTATGAACCTATCTCTACTTAGAATACACTTCAGTGTGTAAGTTAGAAGTCACATAAAACTGGCCAAAAACGGAAGAATCTCGACGTAGAGACTATATCTGAAGGTTTGCCCTCGGGTGAAAAACATGGGACGGTCCCCACCAACAGCAATCCCGTCCACAGATACGAAGTTAGGATTCAACCATGTCTTTGCGACATTGCGGTGTCAACGGTCCTAACCACCAGGTCCCCAAAGTAAGGGTCTCACCTTTGAACCTATAGGTGAATGTCTGGCCGGGTGCCACTGGACACTGGGTAATCCAGGGCGATCCGTCCATCCAGTACGTGCCGATCTGGTGGATCCCGTGCCAGTGAACAGTGAGCGCATCCGTGGCCATGTGGTTGGTCACGTGCACTACCACCTGGTGGTCAAAGAGACCCTGTATTGGCTGATGTGGTGCTAATGTTGCACCCCAGAATAAACCACAAAATGGTAGCTTACCACAATGAATGTCTGATTCACACTCGAAGCATTCGGCTCGATCTGACTTGCATTGTAGTAAAATAATAAATCATTTTGTGCTTTATTCAAAGCTGCAATAGTGGGTATTGGTGACCTGCACAGATTAGTTGTCTCCTCCAGCAAATACAAGACAATGTTGTACAATTCTCATAAAGAACGTTGAGGAGTTATCTTTGCTGTAACCTACGCTCTATAAATAGGAAATTATGGTTTCACCTAGTTACATGTAGCTCGAGCTACAACGTATTGAGGATAGATGGACACTGTTTTAAAATGTTATTGAATGATAAAAAAAAAGTAGACCCATTAGCCATATACAGTGTATCTATTACCTCTACGCCTTCCATTACTTCTAGCGTAGGACCTGGGAACTGGCCATTAATTGTAATGACGTCACGAGAATTCCCATCTGCCGTTATGACATCATCGGGACTGATGGTATCCCCAAGAACGCCATCCTGCCTGCCCAGAACTTCCCTGGAGACGACCAAAGTATCGTTGCTTTCAACAACAAGGTAGTTCCTAGAACATAGCATGAGACCTGTTGTTACAATTTAGTAAATAGGAATTGACAAAATGCAGATAAATGGCTGATAGCTTTGATAGAACAGGAATAGATTTTGCTATCCACTTCGAACGCTATATTCTTCTATTTCTTTGTTTGTGTTTTGGTAAATTTACTTAGAATTACATAATTATAATGCATGGTGAAATTACAAACATATTTATTTGAATGAAAATTGTTAATGCACCGTTTAAAGTGTTATTTGATATTTAGTAGTATGTACATATAATCATATTTGATATTCTGAAATGAAGCACAGGGTTAATGTTTTATACCTAGAACCAGACATCATTAATAACATCAATCCCTAAGTAATGGTTGTCTTGGATATGATATGATATGATATGGTGGCGATCAAAGTCATAATAATACTTGTTTTAGTCATTTCTATTTAATTAGCATATCCTATTCCATAAGCAAAAAAAGCTTCATGCTTGACTGTTTGAAAAGTTTTGCATATTTGTTTTTGTTTTGCACATTATTTGCATAATTATGCATAATTCACTCTGCACAGTGAAAACATGGTGTGTGAATACACGAGCACAGTGAGTTGTGGTCTTGTGGACTAATGAGATAGTTCATGTTAGAACTGATTTAAACCCCATCAAAAGATTCACAGCATCGTGTAGTTTACTATTGTAGAATCCGCATACATGTGCATTCAACTTGCATATAGATTTAAAAACCGTCACAACTGTACCTACTTCAGATGAATATAAAGCATATAGCAAGGGTTGACCCCACGTCCACAAAATATCTAATCTTCTATGTATCAATATGTTGAGTCGCTCTTTTATATAAAAGGAGAATTAACACTGAATATAATTATTGCTGAAAACGAATGAACTGTTACCATCGACGGCTTTTACCTCTTAAAAGTGTAAATGTTAAAGCAATGTTGATACTTGATAACCCTATACATGTATCTCTTGAGCTTGAAAAACATAAAAATTGTACTAAAAGTTAATAGCCAAGTAATCTAAAGCTGTTTTGAGGGGGGAAAGTAAATCGTGAAAAGAATTGGAGCAAGAAACTTGAAATATATATATACATTTATTGCCCACATCTTAAGGAAATATACTTCAAACGTAAATTTTCATGTGATGAATTTAGAATGGGAATATAACATGGTATTAATGCATTGCAATCTTTACAATGTGAAGTGTGTTGATGCATTTGTGTTGCAAGGTTTTCAGACCCTATATATTATGACCCATTTATTTCAAGTATTAAGATATATATGTTTACGATTATGACTTTCATAGACTATGTCCTGTAATGTTACTAGCATTTTTCACATATATAGCAGTTAAACACGTCATAGTAAATTGCCATTATTATACACAGTATGAATAAAGTAGAGCAGGCAGGTAAGACTGTTAAGACAAGTAATAGTTGATGGTACAGTAATACTTACGTTTCATCTTCGCTGGAATAAGCATGATAATTTTTATGAAACATTACTTCAAATTTACATGGCATTTAACTACGTGTTGCATCAATGTTGAACATATAAATATGATGAATAGATATTCATTGTATTCAATATTATTATTTCTGGGGAAAATGAGCTTCTCCAGGTAGCAAGAAAGAAATTTCCAGTAATATCACGAGGCATTACCCTTCCAATATCAGTATTTGTTTGTTATTTAGAATCTAACTGTTTTCCTTACTGACGTCTGATATTCGAGTTTGCAAAGTACTTGCGATGGTATATGTTCTCTTCATCACATCAACAAAGGAATAAACATTTTAGCACTTCATAATCTACTCACAAATAATCATTTCTGAACATAATAAGGGATCGTTCACAAATGACGTCACCTCATTTTTGGCCTTTTTTAACACCCCCACCCCACCCCCCTCCTGTCACCTTTCGTCACCTTTGCAGCACCACCAACCCCCTCCTGGTAAATGACGTCCACTTTTGCCTCCCCCTCCCCCTGCGACATGGTTTCGTGATGACATTTAACTGTGCCGGTATATAAATACATTTGAATATAAATGTCCATAATTTAGACATAATTTTACAAATGTATTTAGGATATAAAGCAAACATGGCAATGTGATTTCAACAAGTAGATAAATCACAACTCACATAACATGTCAGAAAGTAACTTCAAATACTGTTAATTAACTAAAACTTTTTTTTTTCAAAAGGTGACATCACCCAAGTGCTAGACGCCCGCACCCCCTGTCAACTTTCGTCATCTTTCTCTAGCCCCCCCCGATGGTTTACGTCATTTGTGAACGATACCCTAAATTGATCATTGAAATTCTAAATATAAATAATTCATTGAATACTAATGTGAAAAAGGTGTTTTAAACCCGTGTCAGCCATCTTGAAATTTCAACTGTCCAAAGGGTAACACCTAGCACATACGTATTCCAATTTTTTGTACTTTCTTCCAGAAGTGAACGTTTATTCCACTTATATACTCTCTGCTGCTAAGCAGACAACTGTCAGGCGGACCATTCTTGGGAGTGGCCGTCCGTCCATACTGCATTATATATAGTTACATGTCACTGGCAGGTTCACCGGGGATGTAGATGGCCCATCCGCTATTCTCACGCAATCATAGGCGTAATCCAAACAACATACACAACCCATGCAATCCAGTAATTGTACCCCCCCCCCCAGAAGCATGGGTCTGACAGTGACATCCGCCTACGCCATGGCGTACTGTATACAGACTTATCACTAACCTCCTGGTCTCCGTGCTCCTGTACACCATGGTGCGTGACCAGCGCACGTCCCACGTGAACACGCAGGGGCTACTGCTGCAGACCTCCCCCAAAGCCGAGGTGGCAAGGGCCGCAAGGAAGAGGACGAGCAGGACCGCGCAGTGCGGCAGGCACGGGCGGACGCGGGACATGGCCGGCGGGCTGCAGCGTACAAGAACTTCAAGTCAAGTTTCCATCCAGCTTTACAATGTATAATCTAGAGTTTAGATTTTTATACAATTTCTTGACAAACATGTAATGTCAAGAAGAGAGAAAACAGGATATTGTGATAATTATAAGGAGGTGAATGGCTAGCCGTGCACCAATATACTGCAAAATCAGTATATTTGTTTATGCCCCATAGGTGTTGTGACATGTAAAATTATATTCCAAGCACTTGAAGTCAACGTATATTATTCAATCGTATCCCGGACATTTTTTAATTCTATCAACGTTTTCATGTTACTGACTAACAACCTGAGAAGTCGAGGCTACTACTCTATACTTTCTGCACCATATTGGTGTATCATATTAATGCAATCTCCTCCTTATAATTATATTCGTCCAATTATACTAGCGTATAACGCAGCCCCTCTGCTTCCTCATTGGTCTAGCTGGCTGGCCAGTGCTGGGGCAGCTGCATTATGCAATGGTATTCTATTAAAGAATATTAAATTGTTATAGATTCTTATTTTTAATCAATAATTGTATTTCTTCATGAACTATTAATGGCTAATAAATAATATTATTGTTGGGCTGTTGTATTTTATAAGGAAACTAAAATATCTAAAACTAGATAAACATTTAAATACCATGTACAATGTTTTGTTCACTCAAAACTCAAACTAACTCTTCTGTATCTTTGTTACTTACAGGTTTAGTTTTGAAAGACTAGAAAACCATATAGAGTTCGTAATATTGCTTTTTTAGCCAATAAATTAAAAATTTAATTACCGCCAAATGTTAAGTACAAAACGAGTTCAAAAGTTAATAGCTCTAAATCATTATAAATCATATGCGGGATGCCATCTTAGATTTAGGTTAACATTGCCTTTTCAGTGTATACAACATAAAGCAAAAAGTTCACGTGGTTTATAATGTAGACTAATTAATACAGTTAGCAAAACCATGTAGCAATGGGTTAATGTTAAGTTTTTAGTTCAGTCACTTTCATAAAGTAGATTCATATGATATTTTTTTTTAAATGCCCGCTGTAGCCCCAGTCTGATAGTTACAACTTTTATGTTTGGCAACAGAGAATAAAAATCAACAATCAACAGTTCTAACCAACAAAGCCTAACTGTGTGTTCTTGGTGATGACATTATCTACGCGGTTGCCATGTGACTCCATGTGGTTAGCATGCTACGGGTATAGGATTTAGGTTAAATGGCCAACACATATGGTAGACACTTTTGAAATCTTGACAACATTGTATTAGCATGTGTTGTCATGAAAAAATATTGGGCATCACACTCGTGGGAGAGGTTCTGGGTTAGAAAATGGGTTCGGACGTGCCACAAACAGATTGTACATGTAAATGGCACCCACCAATATACCTATTTTTGAGAAAACGTGACCCACAATATACCAATATCTGAGAAAATGTGACATGATATACCAATATCTGACAAAAATGTAACATAATATACCAATATCTGACAAAAATGTGACATAATATACCAATATCTAACAAAAATATGAAATAATATACCATTATCTGACAAAAAAGTGACATAAGTATACTAAAATGTGACATAATATACCAATATCTGACAAAAATGTGACATAATATACCAATATCTGACAAAAATATGATATAATATACCAATATCTGACAAAATGTGACATAAATATACTAAAGATGTCATAATATACCAATATCTGACAAATATCTGACATAAATATTCTAAAATGTGAAAAGACACACAGAAATATACCAAATATGTGAAAAATACCCAAGACCCCAAGAATATACTACAAATGTGAAAAAAGGCACCTAAACATACCAAAAATGTGATAAAAGACATCCAGCAATATAAAAAATGTGAAAGACGGACAGCTTTGGTGCATGACCGTACTCACAACAATAATGTGAGATCCCCCCCCCGCCCCAAACACACACACTATCCCAACCGAGAAGTTGCATTTTTACTGCGATGTGGGAACTAGACCTCCGTAATCCGTATAGGTGCATACTGAGACCCCTATGAAGGAGATACACTTGTTTTTACTCTTCAATTCATGATGGGATTTTCAAAATTTGTGATCATTATCAAATTAGAAAGATATGCAACACTGGCAGATCATTTCACCAAACTTTAACATTTGATGATACGTGGTGATTTTTGGCATGTATAACCCTCAACACCCACGGAAGAGCCCACCCTGAGGTGAATGCCCAGCGGCAAAAATAAATCATCTCAAATAACCAATACTATTAAGATGACATTAGAAGAGATGACTTAGGTTACATTAACGTTTAGAGTACTATGATAGTTGTTATAAATGAATCGTGGGTGAGATATGTTAAATGTCTGTGTACATTACAGTTTCCATGTTGGATGCCCGGAGGTGCAAATCGCTGTTGCATTATAGCCTGTCCATGAAGATGAGCAGAACTGTGTACGTGCCTCTAGTTCTACTTGATACCGACATGGAGCAAAAGCTCATCGTGCCAAGATGACATATTAGACCCCGCGTGTTTGACGTCATCCCATGCTACCTGACACACGTACCTGTTGTTTTGTAATTTGGTGTATAAAGGCAAAGAAGAGCTGAAACATGTCTCTGTCTTTGACCTAATTAACCAAAAGGTGCACTCAGTGCTTCAATGGCAAATTGCTTTCGCTCCTCTGGACAGGATTTGTTTTTGGTTCTAGTGTACAATAATCTTAGCTAATTAGAAAATTAATGCGTACAATGTCTGAAAAGAAAGTCTACAGTAACTTGTTTGTAGTCCAGGTCCCTGTCAATACAAATTCTATAAAGAGCCTACCGTCTTACATTACTAACTAAAACAGTGACGTGGTTATCTGAGCGTTTATACTGAAGTTTTTCTTTCACTGACACTGGAGATGTAATCATTCTAGTAATCATATGAACACTATATTCCTCCATTGCCTGCGTTTTTAAGAACTATAAGTAAAGATTATCAAAAGGATATATTCAATACTTAGTATACGGCAGTCACTTCCACGGACACGGGAACTAGGTTACACCTATTTGTGAAATATCGACTGCTGTATTCTAATAACCGCCCAATTCGGTGGCTGAGACTGATAATTTGATTGTGCAGAAATGGCAAGAGGTCCAATTTGAAGGAAATGCTGCCTGTGTCGTAATGCATTATGTGTCACACATTTAACTTTTGATGATCTAAGTCTAACCTCATTGCTTAAAACTTAGTCCCAATGATTACGGGGCATGTGCGTCTGTGTATGGGGGGCCAGGGGGGGGTATTTCTGTTCCCCTTAAATCTTAGCTGATTCCCACTATAAACGTGACATATTTGTGCAGATTTCCACTTTCCATGCAAAGGTCATTGGCATTCGAAATGTTAGTCTTTCTGCTTTACATTTAAAACGCAAACATGTGGCATAAAAGTGAAAATGTAATTGGAATGTCGATTTTTTATCCCATCTATCGAATTAAAAAGTTTCATTGAAGTCGTGCAAATGCCTACCGGTTTGCATTGACCCCAAGTGTTTTTTGTACTACGGCCAACTATGGGCCTTTTGTGCCTTCACCTAGCCTAGGTGTCAAGAAACTCAAAAAAAAAACCGCTAAAAAAAATAGCAATGACTAAGTGTAATTATATACCATTTTCTTTGCAACATGGCCTTCTTGGCATTAAAGCAGGAAGTAATAGCAGGTATAGTGAAGAGTTCATAAAAATAGAATGCTTTTATTGCAAAAGATTTATGCAACCTCTTCGTGCCAATCGACCAATCAAACTGCTCAAAATTTTTTGCAACGTTTACATATATATGGATAAGTGGCAATTATTGAGATTATTACCAAAAACGAAAGGGTTTGCTAGATCTCTCAAGAGCATAAACAAACGGCGGCGACCTATTCATGTATACATACCGATAATTCTTAGTTTTATGAGTTCAAAAATCACATTATGTAAGAGAGGAGAGAGATCGTTTAGGCTATATTACGACGGGGCATACATGTATGAAAACGTGTATTTCATGTCACACCGCATGTATAATTATTGCAACTAAAATTTGTGCTTTTGTTGTACTTTTTTTAATTGTCACGTTTATTCAAAAAAATAGATAGGGTTGTGATGGTCTTGTTGTTCCCACAGCACTTACACCAGTTCATCTATTTGAAAAATGAATATTAACCTATAAAAGGGTTTTAAAATACAGCAGTATTTTATATATTTTTATATATATATACACTATAAATAAATAAATAAATATATATATATTACTAACATTATAGAGCACAGAAACTGTATATTACGTTTGCTACGTTTCAAGGGCCACACGATTATATTGAAAAAAGGACTGGCTTCTTCTTGCGCAGGGTCTTGTGCGCATCATAGATGACACTGTGTCCGACTGTTTTTTATCAAAATGTTCCGTTCGTCTGATTACCAGTGATGACCAGTCTCACCTACATAAGTTCTTCGTGGCAGCTAGGACAAGCAATCTTGTATACTACCCCACATTTCTTCTTTGGGTCCTACTTGTCCTTCGGTCACACTAAAGCTGCACGTAGGGTGTTGAATGGCTTATGATAACTGGGAACACCATGTTTATTGAAGACTCTCTGTAGTGATATGCCACGGACGTATGGTAGCTTAGCTTCACTGGAACTCTTTTTTCTTCTGTAGACTCGGTCGACTCTTCATTTCTCTCATTCCTCATGGGGACTTTGCAAAGGACCACGGCTTATATCAATTATTCTCAGTACTTCTTTAACACGCTTTCATTCTAGTTCTTTGTCTGCACCAGATTGTGACCAGGGGTTTACGCTCTTCGTAGTAAAGTGTGGACCACAGATCTTTATGCTCAAGATGGTGGTTACTTTGCCAGTTCAAGTACTGATCTGTATGCGTTGTTTTTTATAAACCTTCACATTCGTCTGCCATCTTCCTTCCGTTCAACATGTGTATCGAGAAAAACTACCATTTTGGTCCTGGTCACCTTCAATGGTAAACTGGATGTGTTTGTTAATATGGAAACAAGTTTGGCCCAAGAAGAAGCCAGTCAAAGGGGCGTGTGTCCTTGAAACGTAGCAAACCTAAATATACAGTTTTTGTGTTCCTAACAAAATGTTAGTGTATAAATATGTTGAAAATAAAAAACTATCAATCATCTTCTGAGTGATACAGTAGTTTTACTTTAACAGACATGCGATGAGATAAAATTTATCATGGAAACTGTTATATTCACTCAACGGTACTTGCGCCCTAGATCTAGCCAGCACTCGTTTAAAAAAATGTTTTTCCACTTTAAAATAGTTCCTTGTCTGCAAGGGTAAGTTTTAAGTCGTAAACACCTATTGTGTCACAAGATCTTTACAAAAAAGTCTTCTCGGAATTCCCGTCTCATTGAACCTACACAGGTAAACAAAACACGTCTCCTTCCTCATTCCTTAAATAGAAACCGGTTATGTAAATATTTTTCTGTAAATGTTATCTAAATGCGCCCAACGAATAACCATTATTTACATATTTTACCAATAAATGAATACCATTTTTCATTGTGACCGGCACGTGTGTCAGCGCCTCTACCTAACTCACTCCTTGACATTTGTCAGATTTACAAACAAAAATATCTACAATGGTTATATATAAACACATTTCAAAATACCTGCTGAGAGGTGATTCAAGGTCTCCAAACTTTAATTTGGTAAGCCTTCCTAAAAGACAATCCATAGAACCTGGCACCCTTATTAGCCTTTTTATTTTATTTTTACCAAATCTGTTGATTCTATGCGCCATACTTTTAACTCATTAACTCGGCACATTCACATCCTGTATGTTATCAAAAATATATATTTTTTTTAAATCTAATCTAATTATATGTCTATGTATGCTAACACTTGGAAATTAAATCTGAGCCGTAACCCTTAGATTGCACGGCTATCGAATTGACATTAACGCAGTGTGCATTGTATGCAAATATCATTAAATTTTATCATCACAATGTGACATATTATGTAGATGACAGGGATGAGGATTACCAGTACCGTTCAATTTCTGACTTAATAATAGTTTTCTGGTGAAAGTAAGTTTTAATAATAGTTTTTATTGTGGAAAGTAAAAGTTTTAAACCACCAAATATGAGTTTATTTCCACCCTCCACTCATGGTATTAGTAAACATTGTCGAAATAAATTAAAACCACCAGGGTCATGACAACTCACAATATTAATAGTATGTCTGATTTCATGTGAAATCTAAAGGACACAAAGCAGCGTTACCCGCCTAAAAAAATGTGTTTTGCCCATTTTTTTTAAATTTACAATACGGGTTTTTATATGAACGGAATTTCTATGTAAAATAATTTCTATGTGTACCAAATAATTGGCCAGAGAGCAATTTATTTTTTTATTGGGACTTTAAGTGAACATTTCTGTGGATGTTGAGGGATGCGATATAAATGGTGTGGGCTGTTGATGGGCGGCGGAATTGGGATGTTTATGTGTTTGTTGTATTCTTGTGATCTGTTTCAAGAGACAGTCAAACAGCTTTTTCCTCACGATGTCAGAATTAGCAGCAGAGATTGGTGTGAGGCAAGATTCGATATACTATCAGTCGAAAGTGAAACTTTCTTATTGCCAGTGTGTTTGTAATATACATAATACTGAAGACATATATTTACTTATTTTGAGGGCAATATCATGTGATTCAAAGCAATTAATAAACAACAGCATAATTCACATAATTCAACAAAATTCACAGTTAATGCTGATCATGATATACCAATTCACTGCAACCAATAACATAAAAATAAGGCATTTTATTATTCCAAAGGAATTGATTTCATTAATATTTATTATGATTTACACAATGGACCAAACATAGTGTTCTTTTCAGGACATTAAGATTGTGATACACTAAATTACTGTAGTTTGGTTGATCAAAAGAATGATAAAGAATAATTTTGAAGCTTCCTGACAGACACGTGCAAATGTCAAACCCATTTGTTTGGCTTCGTAGTCATGTGAAAGTGTTTTTATAAAATGCGTGCATGTCTGGTCTGCATTGTTCAATCATAAAATAATGCATGCGGTTTATTATAAGGGAAAATGTTGGGTATTTACTACAAGTATTAAAGCACTAAGCATAGGTAGAAAAGAGTCCCGTGTTATGCGATGAGCGTATTATTCAGTAGAACAGTATGGTATAGAAGTTCACAATATGGGACATGCCGTGTCCCTTTAGGAATTATGGAACACTGCAATATTTACTAATGATTCTGTTGTCATGCTATTCATGAATATTACAAACAGTTAGTATAAACTATTTAGATGGACAAATGAAACGTTTAGACTATTTAACACTTTTTACACCAATGGCAGATTTTATCCAAGATTTCTTCAATAATAGTGGATCCCACACATTCAGACGCGCACAAAACGCAGCCGCGCCCGTATTAAAAAATAACTTTTGTCCAGAGGCGGGACGAGCATGGGGAGGAGGGCATGTCTTCCCTGGACATACCAGGACGGCTGCCGTATAAACTCAAACGGGCTAAGCCATGCCGAAACCCCGTGTATAGACGACACGTTTTGAAAAGGACTCTTCTGTCTTGAAAAACGATATACAATAAGATAAAATAGAATGGAATAGAATAAAATAAAATGAGTATATAATTTTATAACTTTGGATTGACACGTGTAAGTAGCATTATTGAAAACCAGAATTGCAAATGAGACGACAGTAGAAACTCGTTATCTCGAATCTAATGGAGAACAGTAAAATGTTAGATATATTCACTAATTGTTCCAGTCGATTCCCATTTAGTATGGGTATTCCATAGAGACAGAAAGATTCTTACACACTCAATGATATTATAATTTTATCATTATCTAGTACTGTCGTGCACGTGAGGTGAAATCAAGCGATTCTTTCGACATCAGTGATAAGCAACTATGATGTTATACAGTAGCGGACCTTCAGTTGCATATTTTCACAGTTTACCGATTTATTCATTGACCTTTGAGACACATTCTTCTTTGGTACGTCTTTAGCGGTCATCACTTAAGCCACTTTCATATAAATCTCCCAATCAAAGTGTGCCTTCCAAAAAACATTTTTTGTATAATTCCAGACATTTCTTTATTAAATTCAATTTTGTTTGTTAAATGGTGGTACGCTGTTTACATGCATCGTTGTCATAATCTGAATTGAGAATAATTTATATTATTAATTTATGATTTTAGATTATAAATGATAGAACCAACATCTTTTTTATTCACATTTGGATTAAATATTTTCGAATTTGCAGTCCTCTATAAATTAATATATTATTTTAATTCTATCTCTGTATAATATGTTTTTAAGATATGGACAGTGTAACCACTTGTCTGATGTAAATAGATAAATAAATTGATAAATAAAAAAAAATTATGCTCCATTGGTGCAATTTGTATGTTAGTTCAATAAGACTTGAATAGAATGTTATTCTTCTAACTTGGTACAATGCATCTATACCTAGTGGCCATAACATACATGTATGCCTAATTTTAACACTTCGGCAATTAAAGTGTGTTTCTGGAATACAATTTATTTTTCATGATTCTATTACTTTATGGCTTTTCTTCCAAAAAATAGTTCAAATTTCCAATTTTTAAGTATAATTCAATCGATTTTCAAACCTTACAAGTTCCTTTTCGAATTTAAACAACATATGACAAATTAAAACATCAACAATAAGGTTACTATTTGGATACTAAATTGGTTACGTATACTATCTATATAAACAATTTTAATTATAACAAATAATTTTCATCCAGGTGAAATACTATTATTATTCATTATTCAATGCTGTGCCATCGACGCTGTTGGGAACTTTTAATTGATCTAAGCTTTTCTTTGAAAACGTTAGTGCTCAACATATCAAATATATTTAACATGGTGTCAACTGTAATGAGGTTATCTACCATTCGGTCTCTCCCAATAAATGTAAATATGTAGTACTACAATAACTTACCAAATTTGCTAATCTCAAACAGTAGGAATATTACAACCGATGTTGAGATTCAAGTCAAACGCAGAATCCAAATATTCTTTAAAATGCCACCTATTCTATTGATTCACAAACAACTGTTGTTTTCACTGGAAACAGATGAATCCACTGGTGGTCTGTGCGCGGGTATGTCTGGTGTCAGGTACAAGTAGTGTGAGGAATTAAACTTAACCTTATCACACATGTAATGTGCATCTAATGGCTTTGATCTGTTTGGTAAATTCAAATGGACTTTTAAGGTGAAGAACAAAATGGACTAGTTGCTTTCATAGTTGTTGATTTCACTCGTCTTGCTAACTGCTCTTGACAGTGAAATGGAGCCCGTCAACATATGTGTTCGAGGCAGAATAGAGTTTTTGTAGAGTATCTTTCATAATTCTTATTTCACCACACATGTACATATGAATTGTAAATTGCCTGGCAAGGATATTCGTGATTCTGGACTCATGTTCTCACTGGTCTGGGGCTTTAAACCCATGCCGCGATCATGACCAGTCACGACCAGTGCTTGTTAGAGGAGGTTGATTATTTTACGGTATAAGCCCGTCCCATATTCCATACTAGTACTCGGTAGGCATTGTTGGATAAAAAGTTAGCCCTGGCAGCATATATGATTCAAAGCAAATAGTTGCTTGTATAGTCAATTTGAGTGTGTGTGCCAAAATCAGACGATTATTGACCAAACACAACATTGACCCTACTAACATGGGCTGAATCTTATATGTAGATACAGTAGAGGCTTCAATTAGGAGACCACCTATACAATAAGACCATTTTCGCAGTCCCAATCCTTCATTGTAGTCCTCACACTAACCTCCACAAATAGGCCACCTCTTTATTCAGGCAACATGGAGATAGCATCACAGGTGGTCCTATCAGGAAATATATATTTCATAACATATTGTAATTACTGTAAAGAGTGCACAAATTATATAATAGAACGTGAATTTGGTACATTACTATGGCATAAAAGTACATGCACCTCACAATTATGTCTACACGTTAAGTTGATACAGTAATCCGCGTGCCGTTTTTTCTTCTAAAAAGCTGTATTTCAATATAAGTTCAAACAAACTGCCTAAATGGCACTAGTTTATAATTATTGGCCTGTACGTATGCGAACGTTATGAACTTCATGTAGTCATGTAGTCGGTCTGGACAGTGCCTAATTCATCACATTTTTTTTACATAATATAGGACGTAAATATAGCGATCCATATCATTGGCCATGTTTAGTACAATCATACTACAATGTATATTCATCTGTATCAGCGCTTAGGCAAAGTCCGATATGTTTCAAGTTTCTTTCTTCTTTCTTTTTCTTACAAAACAACTGTTGTTAGTAGACATAATTGAAAGTTTACCAATAGAATATACCCATAGACACCCCATCAAAACAAACCAGCCCGCAGTCACGTGCTCTTGTCATCATGATCATGTGAGGATCACTATGTAGGTCACGGCCTAGATTTTCTTAGTCTCGATCAGTCAGAATCTAGTACAGTTGCTACTTACCAAGATCATACCAGCCTGGGTGTTCGAGGCTCTGTTTGGTTGAGAGTAAACAAGGTCGATCCAGATTCTTAATTATTGTCGTTGTTATAATCTGCGCCTGTTTTTAATTGTTGAATGGTTTTATGATGAAATTGGATGGCTACGTGCAATGGCAAAACTCAATATATACTCTGTAACTTGTATGCGTATTAATTAATTCACTTTTAAAATTTGTTTTAAACTGGTAAAACTTGTGAACATAAAATGTATTTTAATTAATGTACAGTAGACCCTCTCTATTACACATGGGACCACCTTTGGGACCATTGTTTGGTGGTCTCAATAGAGAGATGGTTTCTATACAGAGGTTCATTTTGGTAGCTTCATGCAGGTTTGGGACAGTGAAAAGTGGTTTTATAATAGAGGCTGTCTCTTTATAGAGCTGGTCTTAATTGGGAGGTTCTACTGTATTTTACACTGTAAAAATTTGTAACCGCTATTTGTTAACTAATTAAAAATGGTTCTCGATGAAGCTGATATTTATACAATGTAAATATCTATTTTCCATATCTGCGATAATTTTGTCTGTTATCTTTTAATATGCATTTTCGTAGCCCACATGCATATATATAACAACATATGTTGTTTCTTGTGTGTATAATGTCAATAATCCACCACTAAAGAAAAAAGAATATACATGTACGTGTATAAACTTTTTATTGTTACGCTTGCAAATGGCCATGCCGCCGTGATACCTTTAAGCCACGTAGTAGGCCTATTATAAATATCAACGGTCACGCATACAGTAAGACATCGATGATAAGACCTCCCTAGCCAGAGGCTACCCTCAGGTGGTCATACTAGAGGGGGTCTGCTTATTTCTTATGAACGTTGATGTTGGTCTCATAAGTTAAACTTGGGACCGCGAGAAACGGTCGCTTAGAGGTCGTCTTAATAGATAGGGGCCTTATAATTGATTAGGTTCACTCGTGTATTCAAGTTTGTATGTGCCTCAAACATCGTTCGAGTGAGTAAGGCAGTCGGGCCAGGAATGGTGACAAACATGGCCGATAATAGAGCGTCCATGAACCGGTTACACTCTGATTCTCTGAATCAACATTTTATGTCCTACGAGTGGCTGAGAACAATAGTAACGTGACATATACAGGATCACTTATTCAACTGGGAGTATTAGATCTCTAAGTATCCATTATATATAAGGGGACCAACTATCAAGCCATATCACGGACCCCCATTTCAGCAATGAGTAGGCTCTACTTTCCACCAAGAACACTAAAGCTAGATGTATTTGCAGGGTCTGCATGTACGATTCTGTTCAATATTAGGCCTAATGCCCACATAGTTCACATAGTGTATACAGTTATGAACATCATTAACATTTCATCAATATTATGTACACACAACCCCGCTCTTAAAGAATACTGTGAACCTGGATCAACAGGGTCCTAATATGTGCACCAAATGGTGAATAATATAATATGACTGTCTTAGAATGATGATAGTTCTATATAATACCTCTTGAAGCACTCATATACTGATAAGAGCCACTAGACTGTAGTGTCTTCAATACATATACGTGTACTCAGACAAGGCCTATAACTGATAACCAAGTACATTGTACAGTAAACCTTCAATGTTGGGGACACTAATTGGGCCAAGGGAAATTGTTCCAAATATAGTAACGCTGGTAACATAAATGCCTTATACCGTTACGTTATACCACATATCACACGGGAGACGGAAATTGTGTAGATGCGTGGTCTGACTGAGGTGTCCCTATAGTGAGGTTTTACTGTACCACTGCTGACAGCGTTTTGCATGAAGGCCAGCAGGGTGGAGTCATGAACTTCCCACCAATCCCATCTCCCCATCGTACACAGTGTGGGGACATACAAAACAACTTATTGCCCTGATACTAAAAACCCAATGGGTACTTTCAACTACCCTTATTTGCTCAGAACTCTCGGGGTCCGTTGTACATTCCGTTGGCCTGATGACCCCCAGCTGGGTTACAATTCTAAGTGCGGCACACGTAAAAATTCTACACAAGGCGACTTCATCTACCAAATTAAAAAATCAAACAAACTGCGCACACCAAACTTAAACCAAGACACATACATTAAACATGCAAACATTTTTTTGCTTCGTGTAATGTGCTTTGCATTTATGTCAGCATGAGTGTAAAGGTCAACGTTCTTATCTGTTAAAGTCAGCATTCGTCATTGCGATCCTCACTGTTGAATTGGTTACAGTTGAAACTAGATATGCCTCTTCTCTTGCAGTGCTTTTTAATTTCATTTTTATCTCCATCGCATGTATGGGACCACTTATGTGAGTATATTGAAGAAAAAAAAAGAGCCCCTTTACACCAACAAAATTTGAAGACCACAGTAAACATGAAGACTGCTGGTAAATTTTGGACTATCCGGTTCGTTAGGCATTTGTTCTTATGTACATATCAAATCATGTTCCCTTCATGTTCTGGTAAAAATGGAGAACAAAATTAAAACAAAAAAATTATACATTTGTAAATAATTTTTTGTAATGTTAGGTTAGTGTTAGCGCATAACAGACCTTGCCCCTGTTCCCATCTTCCGGTATGAACCCTTTGGTGTTGCATTTGGTGAAATGATACCAGTACATCTAGATCGGCCATTTTGTTCTAGCACACTTGGAATATTTCAACAGAAAATCAGTAAGTATCAATATTTAGAAGGGCCATCCAATTAATTTGTACACTTATTCTTGTAGAACGAAATTTAGTTGATAGGTAGATGTAACATTAAGTCCGTGTCATTAGGTCTACATGCAATATGAATGTAGTAAATGTCATGTAGTATGTCATCATGAAGTATATATTATAGATCTAGCATGATTCTAGTTCTCACTTAATAAACTTTCACTAACAGTGTTTTCATTGAAATAACTTAAATGCTTCTGAAATATAAATAATTACATGTAATTTAAATCGAGATATATATAAAAATTCAATTTAGTTTTTCTTACATTTGATCCTACTGTAATGTTAGTGGATAATCTTAATTTAATATTAGCAAGTAATGTTCTTTTGTCATTAGAAGATAATATTGGTGCATTGAGTTTTGCCATCAAAATATATATACATGTCACTATAGCGTTATATGAATATTTACATGTAATATATATCGAGATCTATATATCATTGAAACTAATTAGTGTTTCTTGTTATGTTTCAGTTGCAATATCTTTGCTCGATTGGGGGCAATAGTGTCGGTGATGAGGTCCGGAGAATTATGAGGCGGCTCATGACAAATGAGCTGATGAGCCAATACAGCCTTAAAAGAAAGGCTGCCAAAGACAAGGCTGCCAAAACTACCTTTGACAAAACTGCTGTTTACAGAGTTATCGTTGGTAAGTTGATGCATTCCGTAGAAGTATTATACTCGATTGATTTTGTAGAATCATAGATTTACATTGTTTTTAGGACAAACATTAAAGATATCGAATAATTTATAATTAATAACTTGTTTCACAGAAATAAATAACATAAAAAAGAAATTAGTTTTGTAAAAAAGAAATAAGTTAAAAAAAAACTGTTTCACAGATTTGTCACTTAGAGTAACTCATTTATTATTATGTAAAAACATGTTTATGATGTGCCATCTACCAGGTATGTAGAGTTTAAGATGAATTATTTTACACTTTTAGAGGCAGTGCAAAAAAACAAAATGTGGGGAAAGAGAGGTGGCGGCCAGAATAGGAGAAACCTTAACCTTGGCACCATTTAGAGGTTCCTCAGGTAAGCCAGACGAGGTAATTAAAATAGAAATACTGAACTAATTTTTATCAATTAATAATTTGCATATATGTTGAACTGGAATAAACAAATATGTTTATTCAGCCTCAAATCAGGGCTCCATATTTGAATTAATCTAAATGCTTTTTTTTCAGGGAAGGATGAATAGATGCTTGTGATAAAAAACATATGCTCAGCGTGTAATTAATAATCGTAATTAGGACACAGATGACACGAGACTAACATTAATGGAACCGACTTACCTTAAATTACCGTAAGCACCACACTAGTATCCGGTAATCCTCTCAATATGACCTTAAATAGTGTCACAGAAAAGTATCGTAACCTGTGCTAATTGCCCACCAGGATGATCATGACAGCGGAATGTCATCATATCTAACAGACTTGTGGTGTTGTTTCAGCAAACGGGGCCAAGAGGTGTAGTAGTTAGTCCAAAATGACTTCTCACCTGGTAGCAGCAACCAGCAAGTTTGTTATGATGCAGGTGTGGGGCAGACTGTAAAGTAAGGTACCTCATTATGAGTACATTAATGTACAGAACATTACACGCTTTTATAAGAGGGTTGACAAGTCATTGATTACAAATGAATAACAGATATTATCTTTAAAATGTGATAAAATTTAATAATCAATCGATGTATATACATTGTAGTATGGTTTATATATTGCCCATTAGGGAGTGTTCATTATTTGAGTCGGGGGGCGGAATATAATAGGGGGGGAAGTTTTGACTACATAATAAGGGGGTCAAAAATTTCAAGACACCAATATGGGGGGTCAAAAAGTTCAAGGTTGATTTCATCTAAATATTACACGCTATTTGACGCGAATTTGATGTCAGCCATATTTAATAGTGCTTAATATTTTTTTTTCATTAAATAGATTAACACGGTGAAAAAATATCAAATTTAACAAGTCAATCAAGTTTATGAAAATGAATACTTTTGTTTTTTCAGAGATTTAATATTTAGAAAATCTAACAACTGCTAAATTACAGCTATATTACATAATTATATCAGTTCTTTAATCAAAATATCACATCATCTAATTCTATCCCAAGTTCTGTTTTTGCAAAATTCCAAACAGTGTCCACAAATCCAAGTGATACCCTATTGTGCTTAACTAAATAATGCCGGGCAATTTCAATATTGAGTATGGTGCAGTTTTTTATTCCATCTACATTTGTTATCATGTCTATGATGGGCAATTTACATACGATGTATATGTACAATGTATTATTTGAAATTGTTACAAAAAACATTAATCAAAATATGTTAATTAATGGTATTACGTCTTAGAATCACTTTACACCCAGGATAGTTTTGAAAGTACTAAGTTGTCTGTAAACGAAACTTTACTAGTCTTACAATTGGGAAGTGAAACTTTACATGTCGTACAATTGGGGGGGGGGGGCAGAAAAGTTTCCATAGGTCCTGGGGGGAGGTCATAAAAGTTTTTATCAGCTCTGAGGGGCCGGTCAAAAAAGTTTCTATCTTGTGTCTCGAAAATATTGCGACCCCCCCACCACCACTGACTCAAATAATGAACACTCCCTTATATAAACCATCTTAATTTGACACGCCCTCATACACGCCCCTAAATCCTCCATTCTTAAAGATTTTTTGTACCAGTTGTCACAATTCTTCATTTCCAAGTAGCGCGGAAAAAGCTACGCACTCGTCTTTTTTATTTGAATTTGAGACATATTTTATGGGTACAGTACTGATATCGTCAGAAGAATACATAATCGAAACGAAATTAGAGGAATCGGCGTAATAAAACGTAATAATTCGTAACAATTCGAAACAAAATTATGGCTATCACAGTTATGAAGAAAGCCGTAATTTGCTGAAACCACAGCACCTTTTTACGTTCGGAATAGTTGCAACAATGAGAAGAAATGGGAAAAAGCGTAAGGAATCGTAGCGTAATTCTCGAAAAATTTCTTCTGTATCCAAAAAAGTACCAAAGATGGACTTTGATGTGCAGAAGTAGCAGAAAATATTCCTGTTTTAACTGTCCATCTTTGGTACTTTTTAGCTCATAAACATTCGGATTAATTCAGCATTCTTGTGACATTTAGACATACAGACAGGTTTGGTTAGTTAAAAAGTAGAACTATACACAGACACCAATTTAAATGAAAATCTGTCAAAATGTCCAGCGTGGTCATGAACTTCAGAAAATATTCTTTTTATTATGATGAAACACCGTAAAATGTATAAAAGAGCGTATAAAAGAGAAAACACATAACTTCAGGCAAGTTTAAAAAGAAGAAAGTCTTAACTAGAACTTGCGGAAGCAAAAGAAAATTTTTTTCATTCTTAACAATCGTCCTAATGAGAAGAAATCAGAAAAAAACACGTAAACAATCGTAACATAATTCTTTATATTTCGCTTGTGTTCTTCTGACGCAGTCAGTACTGTATCATAATTAATGTACTTGTGACCTATATACATGTACAATGGTTAGTCATTTCATTAATTACCGGTACTACAACTCACCATCAACCTTGCTCCTGATGACGCATACGTGTACATAGTTGCCAAGTAGATCCAAGTTGATGATACAATAGGTAAACAGGTATACATAGTGACCTTGTAGCTAGTTTGTACTTGTGTTAAGTTTTGAAGTGATTATATACATGTATGTTGTATCCAAGACTTGTTTTCATGATAATTTCAGTTCTTTTATTTTGGCTGCATACTTATTTTTCTATTATTAGTAACTTCATGTATCCTTTACATGCCATATGATCACAATTGATGGCAGGCATGCCAAGAAACACATAAAAATGAAATATGCTTATGGGAAAGTGGGAAAGTGAGATCTGCCTATGATACAAATATGGACAGAACTACAACCCATTTTTATACATTTATATTAATTCTGACAAACGGGCCTTCTGACAATTAGGTGGGCACCATTTTGTTTTCAGGGTTTTATTCTTTCTATGCTATCAAATCCTAAGTAAAAAACATAGAAAATAGTTTTAAGTACGCCATTGAAGCTGTACACATCTAAAGACCTTTATCCATTCAGCATTTGAAGACCAACGCGTGATAGTGTGTAATTTTCAGTCGCTCACAATTTTCAGAATTGGTCTGAAATTAAGTTCCTACCTTCTCAATAAGTGAAGTTCGACTGTTTTCTATGGAGTAGAGTCGATGGTGTTTTCATAAAAAATACGTGTCCATAAGAATTACACATATTTATTAATTAGATGTGAAAATCAAACATGGAATAATAGACAACAAAAATATTTGAAGTAAACAAGGAAATGCAGGTTTAGTAATATAACACAAAAATACTGTAATACCACAAGTATACAAAAATGATAGGTTCATAATTATCTTTCACTAAACACAATTACCATTAGCATTGTTTTATTGCTTTAGCTCTTCAAAGCATTATTGGTCTTTTCATTTTCTTATCATTATCGAAAATTAGAGGCTTGTCTCGAAAACTATTGAAATATATTTAAATAATATGTAGGTGTTCTTGTCAAACATCCTCTAATAAAGGTGAAAATTCATAAAGATCAAATAAATATCATGATCAACTATATACATCATGTAGTTACATGCGAGCGCATTGGAGCCTGTCATATTTGTCTTTGGCAAGACTTTACAAGACAAATACATTTGTTGATCAAATAATTATTTAGTATAGTTCCTACATAGACCTATAGTATGATGATGACATTTTGTGCATTATGTATAATTTATCAAATGTAGAAGTTAAAGTAGATTTTTACATTAGAGGTAAAGTTAATAGAAACGTTAATAAATAACTATCCGATTATTATGAAAATTTTACATTCTTTGGAGAAGGTTTTGGCAGGTATAATGACACGATTTGATTCAAATAAAGCCAATACTTTTGAATATATTCCCCCCATTAAGATTATGACAAGAAACCGAAAATACCATTAAATCTCATATGCAACAGTCTAAACCCTCGACTCTCACAAACAAGAACACATAATATACAAGAGCACCGGAAACATTTTGATAGCAAAACTATACAAAAATAACCTTCAACTGTAAACTGTGATGAAAATATACAAAAAAGAGTATCAAATCCTGTAACTCTTCGTGCTTATAATCCTAAATAACTGTGATGAAGCATAACATATTTCAATGATCTTCAAAGTCGAAAAATAGCATCAAAATTCATGGTCCTTATAGGTGAATTTGCCACACTGTCAAAAGCTTCATATACACATGCTGATATTTACCTACAAGTTGATGCAAGTTAATTAATATTCAAATCATTAGACAATGGTTAGACATCCAGCTATTTATTTGTTCAAACCAATGAGTAATAATCATAATTATTTTCAAGAAAACTAAAAATATTTTCATTCACACTTCGTAACAAACATAAGAAACATATTTGATACCATTCATGTAATCAATGCACACTATATGAATAAATACACTTTAACCTGTTGTAAATAACAAGGCGTTTAAAAATATTTGCAACTTCACAACTTTCAAAATACAAAGAAAACCACAATCCACACGACTCTCAACATTAGTGTACATAACAAAAAACACAGATACATGTACATTGTAATTTTGTTCAACATAAGGGACTTGAATTTGATATACTAAAATAATAAGATTCTAAGCACATGGTAACTATTTTTTGTTGGACCAAAAACATACAGTACTTGTTCAATTATCATGCTTTCTAAAATCTATAAATCCCGATTATCTGGACCTCCTCCTCTCCTGATCCTGTATATATTTTCAAAAGACTCGAACATGTCTGGTAGTTACATTATCATTTTTCACTTGCTCAATGAGGCACTGTAGTTCATACCGGTGCTACCCTCGATTGACTAGATTTTCTATTGATTATCTAAGCATGTTAGCAACACTAGCATAAATGATTGAGACTACGATAAATATAAGATATTGCCACAAATGACATGGTCTTCAAAATCACTTCCAAATTAAGTTATCCTTACATATTTTTTTAACCCAAATATCATTATACGGCCCAGCATATGCGGATAATCGAACATGTACTGTATGACAAATAATACCACACCAACATGAATTACCAAATTTTAACATAACATTGACATGCATACACACAAAAAACAAAAGCAAAAAAGAGACATCTCAAATTGGCGCCGACAAATTTTTGCTTTTCCTCAGTAAATAAATACTTAAAATAGCTATCATGATCCCCAAAATCACCATAGCAATAGCTATAGAAGCAACCACCCATACAGGTACTCCACCCAATATAGTACTTTGATATTGCTGCACACTCTGAAGGAAGCTAGTTACCTGCTCTCTTGACCTTTGAGAGCACTGTGGAAAATTGTCAGGAACCGGTTTTTGCAGGCCGGGACCAGAATTAATCAACAATCCCATTCCATCCAGCAGATGCTGATCCACATGACAGTGCATGAACCAGATCCCAGGATTGTCAGACTTGATCCGCACCACGGCAAACCCACGGGCAGGCACCAGGATAGTGTCCTTGATTGGTGGATTGATGAGGTTGTAGTGACTCTCGATAGCGTGGCGTTTACGCCGTTTCTCATCATGAGGGTGACTTTTGATCACAGTATCACAGTATGAATCTTTACATAAAATATCTGGGGAGTCGATCCAACCTGATGGATTAGAGGAAGCAAAATGTTTTACTGTATGACTGTCTCACAAAGCACATGTGCTTAACATCAAAGTGTGACTAATATATGAAAAGAAGCACATTTTACAAAATTTTAACATTTCAATTACAAATATACAAATTAATTTTTGCAATCCCAATTCTTAAGATTTTTTGAATAGATGATATACATGCTGAGACTGACAGATGGATTGCTTAGTTTAAGTACCTTATACTATGCAGTTGGACACCTTCATCTTAATATCTGCTAAAATAAAAACCTCTGCTAAAATTTACCACAACAGATTTTCTGATACAGCCTAACAGCGTTTCCTTCATACATGTACATCCATTGTGATAAATTGAAGCTTATTTTAGGCTTTATTCCAGGCTGCAATAGCAGGCATCAATGACTAACCTCTGATCAAGAAGTAAACTATACCAATCCACCTACCTGTGCCAGACTCCCACAGTGGATATCCCACATAGAGAACTGCGAAGCTGTGGCCGTGCAGGTGTATGGGATGGTGGGCGTACACTGGCTGGTCGGGGCCCTGCAGGTTACTGATCACAATGTCCACCACCTGCAGACAAACAGCATTTAACGTTAACTGGCTGTCTACTATTGTAGACTAGAATAAAGGCTAATAATAATATAAGCTCAAATTTATATGGATGTCAGATTTGCCTGAATGCAGTATGGGTTAATCAGACATCCACTGCGGTACATTTGAGCTAATTTTAGGGGTTATTCTAGCATGCAATAGTAGCAGCATAAAATTAGCCACCCGTAAAGAATTTGAAACGTACTTCGTAGTAAAACAGTTTATTATAGATGGGCAAAATTGGATACAAATCCATTTATTATAGTTTCAAAACCCTATAGGAGAACTTTCAATCTGTTGGCCGGCAAAACTATATAGCATCCCCAACCCATTAACGTAATTCTATGAACAACTATATATTTTTCCCAAGTTTGCTTGTGAATTCAATTTTACTCTCACTGTTCAAGGAGCTTGCTTGCAAGAACAGGGAGAGTAAAATTAATGTAATTATTTTCAAGGGTTTGTTTTGCAGCATTCACAAAAAATTTCACACGCACATAAAACGCATAAAATCCACTGGTTGCCTCGCTTTGGTTTCAATACACATAGATTTGCCAATGGGTGACCCCGTATGATGTCTTGACTGATCCCTTAATGACCTTGTGTGACCTCATACCTTGTTGTTGGGCATGTCCACCATGTGCGTACACGTGCAGCCCACGCAGGCATTACATGGTACCACAGTCTCAGACAGCGGCAACATGTCAGAGAATGGAACATGTGGGTGCCTAAACTTTCGCCCGTTCACACTCGAACCTACAAACAACAATGTGATGTAAGTACGTTTATGTGTCATCAAAGTAGCAGCTTTAGTAGCTAACACTATGGACCCATCTCTAATTTGGAATCGAACTAATGCTTCTTGTATTGGATGATCTTTAGTTGAGTGTCAATAAAATCATGATGGCAAGAGAGATGCAGAGAATCTATTTCTTTGTGGTGTGAGCGTTTGCTTGGAAATTTGGTAGGTCATGAGCATTCTGTGCATTCTTAACACCCACATCCACATCAGGAATAGACAGACGAGGTCAACGTACATTGTATGCTTTACAAAACCTTTAACATGTCTCACCCCTGCTTTTTGGGTTCCCCGAGAGCATGAAGTTGAGCACCATTGAGTGCTCTGCCCGCTCATCCAGACGCAGCTCTTTCCACACGGCCGCATTGGACGCAGCACCAACCAGTGTATTGTAGCCTGTAAAAAAAAATTCCAATAAGTGAGAAAAAAAAGCAATATGCAAGGTGCGTATTTACACATACATGTACAGCACTGGCAGATCTGTGGGAGGGGTGATGCAAGGAGTGCACACCATGCAATCTTTTCTTCCCAAATAATTTGTTGTTTTCAAAGGCAACTGCATCAGTTTATGTCTTATGAATGGGGCTTTGAAAAGATGTTTAATTATTTGAATGAAAGGCATTCTTTCTTCAAAAATCTTCTCGAATCTAGATTTATATATAATATATGATTTACATCAACTGATGAAATTGCCTTTGTAGGTCATTTTCATGGGATTTTAGGCACCGAAGGAAGGTTATACAATTACGAAACTCATTAAATCTACTGGTTACACCCAACAATCATTTTTCTCTCTCGAAAAAAACCTGGATCTGCCAATGAACAATGATATACCCGACTTACCCGTGCATGTATAATTTCATATGGCACATGAATGCATTCTTAACATGGTCATTCTTGTGGTTTTTCAATCATGATATGCCCCACAGCCCTTGACCCTTTTTCCAATTATGATTGTTTAAAAATAAAATAAAACCTCTGTATTAGCGACAATAGTGAGAGCAAGGAAAGGTGTAACTTTTACTTTCATTTTATAACATTTATAGCAAAGAGGAGATTGAAAAGGTGTCTATAATTGCAAGATATCCCATTTAGTAAGACATCCCCATTAGGTTTTACAGTGACCAGAAAACATTTTTGTATCTGGGCTGCAATTTTAACAATTTGGGACACCAACTAGAAAACTCAAATGTACAGGCTTAACCCCACATACTAGGATCAAAGCACATTACAATGTACCTATGCATGTAATGTTGGGAATTTGGAATCCGCTGGGGCAGTTATAGATAACACATGGACTCTCTGAAGTGCACACTTTCTCCATGGTTTTCGGTTCTTTTGTATCATCCCATACGCCTGAGTCATAAACCAGGATAGCGCGACCTTCTTGGAACATCATCTGCAGAGAAATATATAATACGTATACATTTCAATCAATTAATTAGAAGGCTTCAAAAAAAGCTGCACAGTTTGGCGAACAAATTTCATCCCCCACTTACACTGATTGTAAAAATTAAGTCGGTCTTCATTTTTTTCACTGCACTTGATAACTTCAACAATTTTTTTGACTCGAAATTGATTCTACTTGAACTAAAAAGACCCAATTAATTGTTGACATGAAATTTTACACATTTCCAAGGACCGACATTTACTCTGAAAAATCTAATGACCTTAAACAGGAAGTCATATGTGTGTGGTCTTATTGTCTCTTACCCCATGATTCATCCCTTCGTGGCCCATTTTTGAATGGTCCATTTTTGAATGGTCCATGTTCGAATGGTCCATGTTTGAATGGTCCATGTTTGAATGGTCCATTTTTGAATGGTCCATCATAGAATGATCCATGTCACCATCTGTGCCCGAGTCTCCTCCTGTCCCATGACCCATTCCTTCATGATCCATATCTGCAAAGAATCAAGCCACAATAGGGTTTATAACGGTTTAAAATTCCCACATCCTTAAAAAAAGGTATGTTTGTGTTGACTTAACATTGAGATTTGTTCAATAAATAAACTACATTGTATATATATATATATATGCAGTATTTTGTCCATTTTATTATATCCCATTATTTTTCAGATAATATTCTTGAGATTCATTGTCCACAGTTATTTTAGGGTGTCATATCATAAACTACATTGGTAACATATATTTTGTCATCTAAAAAATGTGAGTAGATATGGCTAACCTTTGTCATCCATACTGTCTTCACTTGCTCGTCTCTCTCTCTTCTGGTCACTAGGCACTATCAACATAAAAAAAATTAAATTCATTAATGCACAATAAATGTTGCTATCTGCTTTAGTCTTTTTCTGTATTTTTGGACACTAATAAATAATGAATAATTTAGAGTAATTAAAAAGTTTATTTCAAACTATATCATTTCCAATGTTTCGATACTTAAGTGTCCTCTTCTAGGAAATATCATAATATCACAGTGTAAAATAATAAAATTTAAACAAAGTCTAGTCTAAAACCAATGAAAATGCACTGTAAAATCGAATGTACCTGGTATGCAGCATAAGGTCTCATTTTATACACAACTCTCTTCTATTCACTGCCTTTATTTCCAAAATCAAAACACCTCAAAACAATAATAATACTATAAAACTAGTTTTCGAGATCCTTAGTCTCCTTTTCAATAACAACTAATGAAATTAAATTAATGAACTTACATATCAATAACTATGTCAAATTTACATAAATCCCCTCAAGTATTTTACATTATTAACTTTCTATTTTGTATTTTAACACTCTATATAAATCTATCTTCTTTAAACTAAAACTAGTTTAAAGAAGATAGATTTATATAGAGTGTTAAAATACAAAATAGAAATTTAATAATGTAAAATACTTGAGGGGATTTATGTAAATTTGACATAGTTATTGATATGTAAGTTCATTAATTTAATTTCATTAGTTGTTATTGAAAAGGAGACTAAGGATCTCGAAAACTAGTTTTATAGTATTATTATTGTTTTGAGGTGTTTTGATTTTGGAAATAAAGGCAGTGAATAGAAGAGAGTTGTGTATAAAATGAAAATGCATATTACATACAATGCCAGCAATAAAAAATCTAGTTACTTGATTGCGTTGGAAATGATATCGTTTTAAATAAATTTTCTAATTACTCTAAATTATTCATTATTTATTAGTCTCCAAAAAATTACAGAAAAAGACTAAACCAGATATCAAAATGAGACTATCTGTAATGTCCAAAATAAAACAAAGTTCTTGCATATGCACAATAAATGATGTGTTACATGATAGATTTGTATTAAAGAATTTTTGTAATGCACAGCTACAAAAATATCATTTATCATCAGACATTACAATGAAATTAAATTGTTTTTTGTTTTTATATTTTCTTGCTGTTAAGTAAGGATTGTGAAAAATATGTAAAAGCTTGTGCAGATAAATATTGAACATATATTCAATTGCTCTGTGTAAAAATTGTGAAGAACACTTTCTGCTTTCAGTATTTTTCAGTAAAAAAGCCATTTAAAAGAAAATTAAATAGTTAAAACAAAACACCACATGTATCTGGACTTGTAATTGTGCAGTGAATAATCTTGGACAAAATTATGCCTTCTTTACTGCTGATGGCGATGGTAAACGAACATGTTATCTGTGTTGATGAATCGGAACTTATTTAAATATGCTTTATTACCAGCTGCAACTGTAGGCGTAAATGACAAACCGCGCAAAAAAGAGTTAAACCAGTTCAACTGTAGACATACGTGTACAGAAAACACAACCACTCACATATGTCATCCATGTCATGCCCGGTATGGTGCTCATGATGGGCCTCTTCCTCTTTCGCCGGAACAGTGGGCTCCACCTCTTCCTCCTCCTCGTGATGATGATGCTCCTCTTCATCATCCATGATATGATGGTGGTGGTAATTGTGCTTATGTGTGGTATCATTGGGTTTTGCCATCATGTGTTCGTGGCCTGAATCACACGAATATGAAATAAGGTCTCATTAGGTGTGCTTAAAAATGGAATAGAATATATATCGGTATCAAGAAATACATGTACAAAATATTTTCCAATGACCTATCGTTTATCATCACAGCCCATCTATGACTTTTGTTGGAATTTTAGTTTTGTTTAGGACACAGTTATTCAACACTACAGAGTTGGGGCGATTAAATTTGTTTGGACTAAAACTAAACTAAACGACCATTTTCATGATTAAACTAAAAATAACTTGACTCGGGCAAATGTTATGATTAAACTAGACTAAACTAAATGATCACTTGATTAAACTAAAACTAAACTAAATTTTGCAAATGAAGGATTTACATAATGAAGTAACACATTTCTTTTTTTTTATTATTCTATCATACTAATATAAATATACATTTCATACAATGTACATACATACATTGTACATGATATTGTATTCTTATACTCAATATTCAAACATATGCATTCATTCAAGCACAAATATTTTAATTAGTTTATGAAATATTTTCAAATAGAGAATGTCATATATATCATATGGTAATAATCTCTGTAAGGATTTACAATATACATCATAATTTTCAAACCAATAAATATTCCACCATTTCAATCTGATATTTGATAGATATCATTATTGTTGTGTTTTGATGTTGTAACAGCTGGTGAAATGACAGTCAAAAAAGATAATTTGAATTTGAATTTCTAAAATTTATTAGCTAAGTACTTTTTAATAAACAAATACCTCATCAGTGCTAAAATATCCAAAACTATAAAAATATTTTCTGATTATTATTAGGAAGCAAATTGTTTGTCATAAATCAAATATTTGATAATTCTTACAATGCTCACTTTTATACTAGTTTTATACCAATAAAATGTATTTTTAACTAACTTGTATGGCAGACAATTTGCTTCATATAATCAGAAAATGTTTTTATAATTTTGGATATTTGTGTTCTGATGAGGAATTAGTTTTTTCAAAAGTAATTAGCTTATAAATTTTAGAAATTCAAATTACCTTTTTCAGCCATCATATCACCAGCAGTTACAACATTAAATCATAAAAATAATGCTGCCATTCAAGTATTGAATTTAGCTTATTTGATAGATTATTTAAAACATCAAGGTCTTTGAAATGTCTTAGATCAAAGATGTTAAAAATGTGATCAATCCATATGGACATGAATACAATATGTTGTGTATATGATGTTGTTCTTATTGTTAAATGTAGTTATACTTATATAGAAAGAGCTATGACTGAATGAAATTTTATTGGTTTAAAAACATCATAATGAATATGAGAAGTACACATGTACATGTACGTACATGTACATATGATGTATATATATTATTCTATATTTGAAAACTAATTGATATATGCAGTATATCATAGGGTTAGGGTAGTATCAATAGATGATGCCTTTTCAGTCTGAGGTGTATGGAAAAAATTTAAGATGTTTAATTTTACTTAATGGATTAATCTATGAAAAAGTCCATGCTCCTGTTGTATACTACACACTCGGATGAACCACTATAGAAACTAATTCTGCTAATGAGTATGTAAATTAAGTCTACCTGGCATGGCCTCATGGAGCATCTCCTCTACAAAACGCACCCAGAACAGGCCCGAAGAAGCAGATGCCTCAAGTTCAAAGTCCACCGTCTCTCCTGAAAGCAGATGAATTCTCTGAGATCTCTATAATTTGCCATCCCATCATGTATGCAGTTGGTTTCGTTCATTTTGAAATCTAGTAGGTTGAATTTACAGCTTATAACTAGACGAAAGACATTTCCATTCATGTCACTTTACATTACAAATAAAAGTACTGGCATACTGAATTGGCGCTCCCTCAGGATCTGCCATAGCAACTAGGGGTGTGACGGTTACAAAATTTAGTAACCGCGGGTGAAAGGGTTAAAAACCGAACCGTGATCGGGTAATCGTTTACACTAGTATTCATATATAAATTGCTGTTTATAATTGCTGTTGTTACTGCTTTAACATGTCAATGCAAAATATCATTACATAGGAAGGTGCATACTACTATTAATTTTTATACTTTCTCTCTCTCTCTCACACGTCTTTTTAGCAAGCATATTTCTACCAACGATAGATATAGCTGAAGACAGGTTTTACAACCCTAAGCTTCCATTTGACTATATCAAGTGGCCCTGGCTGGACTCGAACTCACGACCCCAAGGTTGTGAGACCAGAATGATACCATCATCCCAAGCAGCGAGTTGCTATATCTATCGTTGGTAGAAATATGCTTGCTAAAAAGACGTGTGTGAGAGAGAGAGAGAAGTATAAAAATATATCCGCAGGCACTGGGAAACACATATACTATTAATTTATAAAAACAAATAAAACACTTCTATTTTCGTATGAAAAACATTATTAACATCACTTTTGGTTTCACAATTTACTTACCGTGCTTGAGTTTAGTTTAGTAAGGTAGGTGTAGTATGGTTTGTTTCTGGTAGGCTTACTGACGACATTTTGACTTTAGACTAACTATAATTTTGGCAGGTGGTCAGAATACTTGAATAATTCTCAAAGTCAGTATAATTAGTTCCATACTTACGTAATACTACTTACGTAACACGTGTCACTCAGTGTTAACTGCACTGCTGAAACTAGATCTAAAACGTTAGATCTGTCGGGAGGATGCCATATATTGATTAGTATCTGCTTAGGCTTATCGATCTGCTTTTTTCGTAACGAGGGAAAACCGCTCTAACAGCTGTCATTATGAAATACGAATATGTCAATATGGCGAACGTGGTTAAAGTAGAAATCCATTGTAAGTTTTGAAATTATTCACAAATTCCGCATCATAGCTTGATATATATGAATGACAACTCGGTTACCGGTTAGTTGATTTTGTAACTGACCATACCATGAAACCTGCCCGTCACGGTTTATCCGTCTACCCGTCACACCCCTAATAGTAACCCACCTGGATATATGAAGATGCTGTCCACTGTGACAGGCTCAATGTCAAATCCATCAGAGGCGATCACTGTGAGCCTGTGCTCATCCACGGACACTTTGTAGCCAAAGTCAGCCCCAGAGTGGATCAAACGATGTCGGTACCTGAAGTAAGGAAGTGTTGTTAATGCTTTAGTTAGTCATTGGTGTCTGCTATTACAGTGTACAATAAAGACTAACATAAGCTCAAATTTACCAAGACATGTATGCGATTTACCTGCACGTAGTGGCAGTAGATCCAAACATTCAACTTGGAAAATTTTAGCTTAATTTAGCCTTTATCCTAGGTAGCAACACCAATGTTATTTACATATTTATCCACTAAAGGGTTAATCTTTTATATGATAGGTGCCCATTGAAGTACAGGATGCAGTTGGAACCTCTTACAATTATTTTAAATTTGAAGAGAGATGCTACCAAAACTCAGCAAAAATGGCGACGTCAACAGTACCCGATTAACGTTAGAGACTCAACTATTGTGCTTATTCGGTGCACTTATATCATGATATTACATGCTGCAGGTGTAGATTTTAGCGTATTGATTATAGAAAGCATGTAGCTTTAATGTATAACAAATGTATTGTGACATATTTTGGTTGAAACCAATTACTTAAGTGACAACCGTAACTCACACAAATGATTACCGTAACTCACACACGTGACTACTGTAACTCCTACCCTATCTAAAGATACGTAGACATCCAAAACGTCATTAATGCTGATTTACATGCTTCAAATCAACATTACAGTGTGACTTATATCTGTGTGTTTTGTCTTATGCTAGGAGTCCACTAGAGCCACGCTTTTGGGTGACAATGTGCACGAATTATATCCCCGGTTAGCGTGGATGTCTCTTCTATTGTAATTTCATTATTTTTACATTAGTAGCACATATAATTTCCTACCATGGTTAATATCTGCAATAGAAATTCTGAATGTGACCTCTAATTCAACAGAATAGAAGCTAAGTTAGAGTAATCCATGATTTTTTCGATGCAGGGTTACAGTAGTAGGCCCGAGAGTTACGGTAGTCACCACACAAATGTTAAATCCATTTTATACTATTATCAAATGAACTTTCAATGAAATAATGCAGCATGCAGATGACATGTGCAAAGTCCTGTCTCTCTAACAAGAAATATAAATGAAAAATCCTCTCCGCTATATGCATATCACTGACTACGTAACTCGGGAGTTACGTTAGTCGCTTTCGCACAGCGACAGGGCAAATTGCAAATAAGTGCACCTCTATTCTTGCATTAAACTATTGGATTTAAGCTCCAGCCGCTTCCTCCTATTTACAAAGCCCGGATCTGCCTATCCACTGACCTGCGGCCCTGTGTGACATTGATCGTTGTGAGAGGCAAAGTGTCCTTTGTGATGTCAGAGCGACCTCGTCCGTTCACCAGCACATTGTGGATCTACAGCAGATGGAAACGTGATGACACTTACAGAGTAGAAAATGATTATGCTGAAAAATATGGTCAGAAATGCTCATCATGATTGAGACGCCCTGCTCCGGTTTAGTCAAGAATTTCTCAGTGCTCTATCTATTTTCTCTGACAGATCCAAGGGTGGTGGCCATTTTTAATTAGATTTTGTACCTCCCGAAATTTTTTGCATACAACAGGAAACCCTTGAAATTCACTGGTTATTCCCACTTTCCGAAAACCTGGATATGCCAGTGATAATTAGTCAGAAAGGATGATGAAAAACGTAACGTTTATTTCTTATAGTAACACCAAGTACATTATGATTACCATAATGATACCAAAATCTGGCAGTGGAGTTGATATTGCACTGGTTTTCTCAATTTAACGATTACAAAAAGACCTGAGCTGTAACATTCAATGGCGAAGATGGCAACACGTCATCAACAGTCTAGTCAAAGATTATTTTTTGTATATTTAAAAGTATCATAGATATATATCAACTTAATCTGCACACAGGATTTCTGTTATTACCTGAGATTCGAGCATCTTGTGTTCACTGTGGTGGCCCATATGTGCCATGTGCCGGGCCATCTCAGGCGTACCTGCAATAACAATGCAACATTACCTTCACCAATAACATAAGCCGATTGTACGAGCGTCTGCCCAATCTTTTTCTTCCTTCACTAAACATTTGATCTCAAGACAATTTTAGACTTTGCATTTGCACATTTAAATCATAAACTCGATCACTCACAGCACCAGTTGCACCCCACCCCATTTAGAGAAGCTGGATATGCTAATGCATAAAGCAGCAATCCAGCAATACAATTGAATGACAATTCAATCCAGAAATCCTGGCATGTATTTTATTAATACCTGTTCAAGTTCAGAAATACTTGACTGGCATCTAAGAAAGTAAACAACATACTTGAGTGACTTTGCATTAATCTTTCCCAAATATCGCCAGGTTCAAGACTAAACAAATAATCAAGCATGAAAGAGATTACGACAAACCAATGATGCCTACCTTTATTCATGAGGGCCACCACCTCAGCCTCATGCTTGTACCAATCAGCAACGATGAGTACCGATGCTGGAGCTTGGGGAGCTGGTGCCGGCGCTGCACGGTGAATGATGAGGGCACCGTACATTCCATCCTGCCGCTGGTTGCCAAGGTGACTGTGGTACCAGTGAGTGCCACCAGGGGACGCTGTGAAATAGATATACCATATGATATCTCTTCGTGTAAAGGGGCAAAAATGTCCTTATTGCATTGATAAATGTCGCAGCAGACTTGGGTGATTTTAGTAGATACTTATGAAAGTGTACATGTGAAGATGGATCCAAGTCGAATAAGGCAATACGTGCAACAAACTACACAAAATCATATGCCACTGTAATGACACACACACATTGTATAAAGTTGAACATGTGCATCTACAACTCTGATAATTCAAATTTATGGACAGGTCTACATGTACATGAACCAAATAACCATTTCCTTTTATGTTAGCTTAAAAATAATAAATCATTCAAATAACTCAAAATTTTGTGTAACATGAATTTAATGTTTACTCCCTTTTCATTCATGTTATTCTTTGACTACCTTCAAGCTGATGTTGGTACATACCCTTGAATGTGTAAGTGAATGTCTGCCCAGGAGCTATGGGGCACTGTGTGACCCCTGCAACCCCGTCCTGCCAGGGGTCCTCTCTCTGGTGCATGCCATGCCAGTGGAGGGAGAACGTGCCAGAACCCAGATGGTTCGTAACATGCACAACAACCTGCCAAAATTGTGGAAATAGTGGATGATGTAAGCAAACATTGGGAAAAAAAGTAACAGAGATTCACTACATACTGGTACACCATCCCCCCATAAAAATGTCTTTTCCATAGGGTTATTA
>CM032667.1:57202204-57276891 GCA_019095985.1 Streblospio benedicti
ACCCCCTTCGGTTTTTTTACCCCATAGTGCCCGTGGGGTTCTAACTAGGCCGCCACCCACTGTTGCTGATACTGTAGACACTTAACAAAGCCCGAGGAGCTAATTTGCCCTTCAAACCAACACATTTTACCCCTGGTTTTTTGGGCCGTGACTATGAGGCTTGCAAACCTTGCAGATACCGCGCTGCCACTATTGCGGCCGCTGAGCTTTATGCTTGCTTCTTCTAAATCCACGATCATTTAAACACTGCATACCCATCACTGACTTTCTAAGCCAATTAGTGAATTCTTGATTACAACATGCCCCACAAAAATAAAAATTGGTGGGAATATGCTGCGTTGCATCCTTTGTTGATTACACTGTGCTCCACGTAAAGTCAGTGTGTGTATTCGATAACTCTTGTTGAGATTCCCTTCCTCACGTAAACTCACGAGAATCCCTGGCAGTTCAGTAGAACTCCACTCACAACTCCCAAGTTTTTTAATTCCAAACGCCACGGTCTGTGTAGATTAGAGGTTTGCATTCCATTGAAACTTTTAAACACCAGGTTGCGGGGTCGCGCCCATAAAACTGAGCCGATATTCCCCAAGGTCTGTCTAGTAGTTGACTCTCCAATACTCGAAGAAGCATTGCCTATTTGCACTAGCAACCTTCTCTGAATATGAAGAGTGCTGTACATAATCACAAGGGCTGGCGTTCTGTATCGATGAAGGGTTTAACATTTCTAGTGCTAACCCACTTTTCTTTTTTGATTGGTCTGCAGCCACGCCACTTTTACACAGGAAGGTGTTGGTGTGCATCTGAATCTTTATGATGCTGCGCACTTCAACCACTTTGAATGGTCCAATCCATGGCTGCGCCAGGAGTTCATTTCACATATTCGGGATGAAATTGTAGAACATGATCACCCTCCGCATAGCGGCGTGGCTTTGCTGTGTGTTTCCTCTGCTGTTCCATCTGCACCTCCACTGCTCGCCCAGTAACCTCTTGAACAACTTCCGCCATCTGCATTGCAAGATTCCTTGATGAAAGACGAAGACGAGTAGCACTGAGGCACCACCTCCTGTCATCACACCCATACATTAAATCCATGGAAGTAATGGATCCGCACATTGACTGTAAAAAAAATTGCTGTGGGGTGAATCCCTCAGACTCACGGGAGTCGCGTGGGCATGCCATAAAGACATACGGCAGCATCTCGTCCCAATTTTCTTTTGTGAACGCTCAACGCCGCAGGATAGCTGTGATGGTTTTGTTGTTCTTTCTACCATATACCTTTGCTCCACTGAGCATACGGGTAGTCCGCAATCTGTTGACGCCATATAGTTTGCATAACTCATTGCAAAGATGATTATCAAACTTTCCTTCTGGTCGCTAGAAGTCAAAAGGCACCATGTCACGCGATATACTCCCTGAAGAGCACATCCGCGACTGCCTCCGCTGTTTTTCTTAGTAGGGGATACAACTCCATTCGCTTGGAGAAGTAATCTGGAATCACACAGACATAACAAGGAGGATAACTGCAACCACGAACAATTGTTTTACTTATATCTTATCTAGAAACGTTTATGAATAGTGCATGCAAGGATTGTAGTGATTTTTGTAGTGATTTTGTGTTAGAATTTGTTATTATTTCTTGGATTTCTTGCTGATTCAGTTCACCACAGGCATTTGAACAATATAACTCAGAGGATTATATAGGCGGTTTGTAGTGCTTGAAATTGTATAATACTGTTCATAGCAGCAATGTTGTGCTGTTGTAGGTCACCAACTACTGGATTGCTAGTGTTCCTATTGACATGTTTTATACACAGCGGCCACTGTGCTCCTGTAAAGGATGATGTTCATCTCTGTTCCCCCAAAGCACCGATATTCAGAAATAGTGTACTGGCTATCTTTCAAACATTAGTTAAGAAAAGCCTTAATGTATTGATAAATAACATGCATGACAAACATCGAAGTGTAACAATACATGACAAAAAGATGAAAGCCATTCTGACTTTGCTCTCATTGAGTCTTCTAGCATTGGCCAATGACGTACACCCAAACCCAGGACCAGACTCTGGCTACTTGTGTGGAGTGTGTGATGAACCCATAACTTGGGATCAACGTGCTATTGTTTGTGAAACCTGTGATCAGTGGTACCACATTGCCTGCCAAAATGTAAACACTCGCACGTTTGCTGATCTGCAGGACAGCGCCGTAGCATGGGACTGTATTGAATGTGGATGTCCTAATTTCACCACCAGGTGCTACGACATATCAACTCTGAGCATATCTAACCGGTTTGATACCCTAGCTTCTATTGAAAATGAAATGATTATCCAAGACTCAAAAAATCAATTATGTACCCCACCTAAGCAAGGTAAATGCAAACCACTGCATTCATCAACTCCAAAAAAGCAGAAAAATCATTCATGTAACCAGAGCCCTTTGAGAATAATCAATGTGAACTTTCAATCTATGAAAAACAAGCCAGAGCGTGTGAAGTATCTTGTGGAACAAACACAGCCTGATATTTTGATTGGTACTGAAACATGGTTAGATCCTACAATTACTAACTCGTCAGTATTCCCCGATGGCTACACAATCTATCGTAAGGACAGAAACATACACGGAGGTGGTGTAATGATAGCTGTTAGTAATAAGTTCATTTCATCTCCAGTTCCCGAGCTAGAAACTGATTGTGAAATACTATGGAGTAAGCTGGAGTTGGTGAAATCTAAAAATGTCTACATTTGCTCATTCTACAATTCCAAAACTGCTAATGTTGATATACTTGAGCAATTAGAGATAAGTATTAGACGACTAGGCAAAACTGATTCTGTTGTCGTCCTTGGGGGTGACTTTAACCTACCCGGTTGGGACTGGGAAAAAGTAACTATTCGACCTGGGACACCTCACATAAAAAAAAACACGAGAAACTTGGTGAAATACTTGATGATTTCAGTTTAACTCAATTAGTTGATGTTCCAACAAGAGGTGAGAACACATTAGACCTGACTATTACTAACTACCCTTTAAAGTTTAATAGAATCAAAACATTACCAAAGATTGCAGACCATGATGTGGTTTATTATATACAACAAGGCAAACTGGGCCAATATGAAAGATGATATGGCAGCCGATCAAGCAGAGATAAGACACATGTATGAAAATGATTTTCCAATAGAGGAGTTGTGGTCAAAGTTTCTATCAAGTATTGAAGAGTCCATTGTTAAAAATGTCCCTCATCGCCAATCCAAATCCAGAGACAGTCTCCCATGGTTAAGTGCTGAACTGCGTCAACTAATTAAGAAACGCGATAGAATGCACCATCAATTAAAAGTCTGCAGACTCAGAGCAAAATACAAAGAACTAAAGAAAATAGTACAAAGAGAACTTCGACGAGCCCATTGGAAGCACATTGAAACGATCATCACTCCAACTGCAGAAACCGACCATCGTCCTGGTACCCTGAAAAGATTCTGGTCTTATATCAAACACAAACGAGCAGATAACAATGAAATAGCACCATTGAAAGAAAATGGGGTATTACATGCCAATGATAAAGACAAAGCTAATATTTTGAACAGACAATTTGAAAAAGCATTTTCGAAACAAACCCATCTGAAACCTGGTGATCTTGAGCAGCGTTGTGGTGTGAAGGAGAATTATGCAGATATGCAGGACATTAAGTTCACAGTTACCGGTGTTAGGAAATTGCTGGACAATATCAATGTGAGTAAAGCTCCTGGTCCAGATGGGATTAGGCCACGAATACTGAAAGAGCTAGCATCGGATATCGCCCCCATACTTACAATGATATTCACTAGATCCTATGACAGCGGTATCATACCAGCCATTTGGAAAACTGCATATGTTGCACCATTGTTCAAGAAAGGTGAAAAATATAATGCAGTAAATTATAGACCAGTGTCACTAACATGTATATGTTGCAAACTAATGGAGCACATTGTCACCAGTAGTATAATGAAGCATGGCGATACTTACAATATTTTCTATACATTGCAACATGGTTTCAGACGTGGTCTTTCATGTGAGACCCAATTAATTGATTTTATTGATGATGTCACGAAAAAATATGGACAAGAAATTAGACACAGATTGTATAATAATGGATTTTTCTAAGGCTTTCGATAAAGTAAATCACCAACTTTTGACACATAAATTGAAGCAATATGGCATTGGCAAAAAAACAAATACTTGGATAACAGCATTTCTTACAGGCCGGTCTCAATCTGTTGTGGTGAATGGCCAGATTTCAGACTCTGTGGCTGTTCAGTCAGGTGTGCCCCCAAGGGTCCGTACTAGGTCCAGCCCTTTTTCTTTATTATATAAATGATATGCCTGCGGAGCTCTCCCTTCATACCAAGGTCCGACTTTTTGCTGATGATACTTTGGCTTACATTGCCGTTTCATCCCCACAAGATGCTCAGGTCATGCAGGCTGACCTAGATAAACTGGCTGATTGGGAGGAGAAATGGGACATGAAGTTCCACCCTGATAAATGTGTTGTTCTGAGAATTACTAGAAAATTAACACCTCACAAGTACAAATATTACCTCAGAGGCCATTGTTTAAAGTCTGTTAATAATGCCAAGTACCTAGGTGTTGAAATATCTTCTGATCTACGCTGGGACTCACATGTTGCAAATTTGTGCAAAAAAGGGTAATCGATCCATTGGTTTCCCTTAAACGAAATTTGAATGTAAATTCCCAAACAATTAAGGACATGGCATACAAAACACTTGTTCGACCCCAGCTAGAATACGCCAGTTCTGTGTGGGATCCATACCTGAGTAAGGACATTCATCGCTTAGAAATGGTACAACGTCGTGCTGCTCGTTATGTGTGTAATCGCTATCACAATAGATCAAGTGTCTCAGACATGCTCATGGAACTCGAATGGCCAACATTGCAGCAAAGACGAAAGCAGACACGACTGATTATGATGTACCGTTTTTCAAATTGTTTGACACAGGTAGACACTAAAAACCGTCTTAAAACTCCTGCTAGGTTGTCCCGTGGAATGCACTCTGGATCATTTCAACCTATGAATGCAAGATGTGATGTGAGAAAGAACTCATTTTTTCCGCAGACAATCAGAGATTGGAATGAACTACCACAATCTACTACATCTGTGGATAGTTTAGAGAGTTTCAAACACCTTGTTCGCTCTATGTAGACAATAATTATAGTCAATTTTGTGTGTGTATACATATGTGTGTAAATTCATTATTAGTTTGTGACATGCGCACTACTTCACTTGGCACATTCCATCAACCTGTTGATGTTGGCCAGTAAGCGGTAGATGTAGATGAGGGAGCTAGCTCTCAAAAACTGATTTGAAAGCTTTATGGGTTCTGATCATTGTTTCTAGTGTGAAATATAGTGTAGTTTTCAGAAACCCATTTCTTAAGCGCGCCCCATATTCCGATTTTTTTTAAGAAGCAGTGTTTTGAGACCCTCTCTACTCGGCCATAATTACTTTTGAAAATTTAGGTTTCTGAAACACCTTACTGAGTTACTCATTACTCATTCATTAGTACAGATTGAAAAATAAAATTTATAGGATATAGACCTTAGGGTTTTGTCTGTTTATAACTGTAAAAACAATCCTCTTACCTTCAGTACTTTTCTTTCAGGAACTGTTTTCCCTCGGGTCTGTATTTTCGTGCTTCCTGACATTTGTGTTTTGGGAAACAAGTTACACATTTTCTTTTTTACAAATATTTCAATAATGATATGAAAATAATCAAAGGTTCTATTGTATGTAGTAATGAGTTGCAAAGGTAATGAGTCATTTAAGATGTGTATATCTTCATATTTGACAATTTTATGACCATATTAGTATGATCCATTTAACCCTACCCCAACGTCATTTTCTGCAAAACATGCACACTGTGCTAATTAGGAAACATTTAATTAGCTTTGCAAGTAAATATTCAAGTAATGCAGGCAACCATTAATTTTAGGCCACATAATGGTGTTGTCTTTACTACTGATGGCATAAGTTGCCATTTTTTTTTTAAATTTTAGAGCCGAAAATTAGAATGAAACACAACGACCCCGCTGTAATAATATTTCTTAAAATGGTACATAGTTTTTATTAGTAGGAACGAAACTATGCTAGACTATACATTTGATAAGAAACTAGAGTTTTAAAGAATGCATTATGATATATTTTTTTATCAAAATAGAAAGTTATAATAAAGTCAATTCATAGTAAAATAACATTGATGAACACGTCTCTTATTGCTCAAAGTCTAAGTTACTGTCTACTCATTATCACTGTCATCTTTCTCATCTCCAGAGCTGGCGTATATTTCCTCATTTTCATCTTCATAATTATTTATGTCTACAATATTGCCTGAAACACTTTCTGGCATTTGTGCCCCTGAATACCATTTTATGTTGTATTTGGCATTCTTCAATTCCCAACCACAATCAGTAGGAGCATATTCAGGGGCTGGATCATGCTGGTGTGCTTGCTTCCACAAATAGCAAACATAATTAGCCCTAGCTATTTTCAAAAGTAACACTTCTTTGCAGGGTGGAAGTCTAGAAGCATCCATACCTTTTATCTTATCTAGGGGTTTCTCCTTTACTGATGGTCTGTACTTATTATTGTACATCTGACATCTTGCAGTATTAACATTTTCTGTAGATGTTTGGCCATACAAATCACACGTGAAACTTTCCAAAGCGTCCTTACTATTTGAAGATACCTCCTGTCCTTCGCCAAGAACTTCAAATGCCTTTAAGTACACGTCTTTCCTTTTACCACATGCTAACTCAAAGATTTTCCCTTTACCTTGATAATACATTGCTGCTGTAAAGTCACAACCACCAAAAGCATGAATACCAGGTAGTGCTTTACAAACATTGCTTCCCAAAACTGCCGCCAATTGTGATATGTCAATGAGTCGTCTGTTATTATATGAACGTTTTCCAGCATCCATGAAGACATTGACATTTGTAAAGTATGCTATGTAGTGTGTTAGCAACACTAGCACATCAGTATCATCATTGCGGACAACTGCATTTATCTGCCTTGCTTGAAATGTTGTCCCTTCTCTTGTGCGCATCTCTGCACGATTCCTGTCATCTTCTTTCTTACACTGAGAGATCTCATATAGATGATAAATGATTCTTGTATTGGCCTCCTCATGTCTGCACTCACCACCTGGCATTTGTGTCCTTAATACTTCACCACCAACAACGTTTATTCTATATGTGAATTGTTCTATGCAAAAATAAATTGTGTGTACATTGATGATTTCCATATACTTCTGAGAACTCCATTCTGCCAGGAGAAAGTGTAGCAATGAAGTTTTAAAAACAGAGCTGCACAATGCATTTGCATAGTCTGCAGGACACCGTTGGTTTGCTCCTGTGATCTTTAATTGATGGATTCCTGTATTCATCACACACAAAATAAACAATGGGTGCATATGTGATCATTTTCAGTACTGCTTTTGCAACTGCTGCATATGTTAGAGGTCTTGGAGTCACTGCTCTAACCGTTAGCATTGCATCAACAATGTAGATATCATATTTTGGTTTGATTAGAACTTTGGAAACCTTTTGCTTCTAAGTGAGCTAATAGTTTCGACTTCGTCGCCTTATGCTTTGATCCAGTAACATCTGCAAGTGATAATGGTACAGGGGTCAAAGGGAAGCAGAACATGTGTTGGAGATCAATCTTCATAACAGCAGCCAGATAGAGCAGCCGTCTGTTTCTTATTCTTATACATGTGTTATCTTGCCTTTGATTAAAAGGCTCATGAGTCAATGTACATACACTCAATGTTGTATCGTTTAATGTTCGTAAAAGGTCTTACATTGCTTCTGGAAGGTCTTCAATAGGTCTTAAAAAGTGTAGTGATATGGGGCTAATAAACTATTACCAATTGTTCACTTGTACATTATTTTGTTTACCTAAAAAGCTGCAGACACCCTGAAATTGCTAATCCATACTCAATTTGTACATTGACACCATTATGATTAGCAATTTTCAAATATATGCATTCGTTTGTGATAAGTACTATTGATAAGATTTTCATCTTTTTATACAGGTCATAGAAGACAGAATGGCCACTGGTGATACACCAAAGAAACGATTTCCTAGAAAAATAGGATTGAGTGAAGTTCTCCAGTTAGGACCAGAATTCAGAGGGGAATGTTGTTTTACTTGTCATCAAAATTTTAAAATATCAGGCATAAAGCATGCAGTGCTCTTGCAAAGTCAAAAATCTGCATTCAATGGTGTACAAAAACTGAAAGATATATTTGGATTTGATGTAACGCCAGACATCTACAAACACAGCAAAATATGTGCACAATGCAAGTTGTTTTTAGAAAAACTTGAGGCCAATGAAAAGACAAAGAAAAAAATAACAGACAATCTCAATTCGGTTGTGCAGAAGACTGAATCGAATGTTAAACGATGTTCTCAAGTGTCACCAATAAAAGGTGTGTCAGACAGGTATGGACACAAAAAAAACTAGACTTGCTTTTGAGTCTCCTCAAAAAGAGAACCGTCCTTCCCAATTAAGAATGGAAGTAAGTGCAAAAAATGTGCAAACTCGCTATCACCCCATAACAGCAAAGCCAGCTCTCAAAGATCAAACCCAAGTGGTAAGAGTGCCACCAGATCAAGTTCAGATTACTGTGAATGAAAATAATAACATTAGCGTAGTGAATGTTCCCTTAAGCAGTCAACTAGGGAAGATTTGTAATAACTGGGGTAAAAATAAAATAAAAGATACCATAAAGGAGTTGATAAATTGTTCTGACACACAAGAAAGATGCTTCTATAAAAAGTGCAAGGCATTTTATATTAGAATTTGGCATCCAGTTGATTTTACATAATTCGGGTATGCTGAATTCTGATCTGCCGGATGCCGGAAAATATTTTCACTCCTTGACCTTCAAATCAAAGATGGTTGCCGTGAAGGTCAATAACGTTTTTTGTGATAACTAAGTAAGTATTTTACATAGAACATTGATTTTGGTGTCTATGAGTAGGATTTCTGGAACAAGGAATCCAATTATTTAAGAAATAAACTTGTATTTCAAATATGAGGTCTTCAAATGCATGATTTCCACCAAGATGGCCACCAAAATGCTGGTTTATCGGTACTGACAAACGTAAGTCGTAATTATAGATACTGTACCTATAGCAGATACCTGTATTAGAGTTTAAATATTGTGAGAGAAAATGTTTTTATGTAACAAAGTCCTATCAAATATGTTTTATTTTATTAAATTAATTATAGCATAATCTAAGTATTGCAAATATTCACATTCTACCAAGACGTATGCAATAACACTTGTTTAGCAAAATTGTAACAAGTAAGTCATGATTATATATACACATATTAGAGTTTCAAATATCATTATAGAAAATATGTTTTATTAATTTGACCCAAAAACTATCAAAAACAAATAACATTTTTACATAGATCGCAGAAAAAGCAAGTCTAAAATATACATTGTTTATATTGAAATAACCTGAATGATCCAAACGTTAACCATTAAACATTCTTGTTCCTATTCACCTTTATTGATGCAATTTTCTCCACTCTTACATAGTCCACTACAAACTAACTTTGCTTTTTGGCAACTACATTTGTAACTACAACATGTACCTTTGCAGCTGCAGTGGATACGATTTACCCATGTGTCAGGAACAGAAGGCAGTGTGGTCAAGACAGGTACCAGACAGTTGTTTGTAAGCTCCCAACCTAATCCTGCCGGGGATGGTATCCCTGGTTTGGTTGTTAGTGCTTCGTTCCAAATAAGAGTCTGATAATGTCCTCTCTTTATGTGCAACTGAGCTGCATCACTTGTTAGAGGTAGTTTATCCTGAACTACTCCTTTATTTTTTCAAACTTCTCTCTCTCACACATCTTTTCAGCAAGCATATTTCTACCAACGATAGATATAGCTGAAGACAGGTTTTACAACCCTAAGATTCCATTTGACTATATCAAGTGGCCCTGGCGGGACTCAAACTCACGACCCCAAGGTTGTGAGACCAGAATGATACCATCATCCCAAGCAGCGAGCTGTTAAAAGGTTAAAGATGTGTGTGAGAGAGAGAAGTGTGAAAATGTATCCGCAAGCACTGGGAAACACATATATATCATTCAATAGCACTAAAAATGCTGATAAGACCTTCCCAAAATTTCATCCTCATGTGGGATTCGAACCCACGACCTCTGGGTTGAGATGATAACAGACCAAGTATGTAAGCTGGGGGTTACGGAGACAACGGTTCAGCAGTGTAACCGTGGTATCACAGCCTATTAAAGTGTGAAGAAGTAGTAGTAAAGCTAAGGCATCATTTGGTTCGAATTCCCATGTGATAATCACACTGTTAATGCCAATATATTTTTGTGCTACTGGTCCCACCCTTCATATAGAGCTTTGTTCATAATATTGGAATGGACAAGCAGCAAAAGAAATACATCTGTATCTCTAGACCATAGAAGAGATTCTGACATTGTATGTGCACAATGAAGCAACATATGTGTGTCTGCTTCCTTGTGTGTGCTTTTCAATTCATCCACACTAATATCACTTTTGTTACACCAAACATCATCTATGCTAGGCAAATCTGTTAGAATTATTTTGTTCTCTGGTGCAATCGTTATGAACTCAAATGACAAAAACTTGGCCAAATCAGTTTTGTTTTCTTCATTGCTCAAGAAAAGATTAAAATCAGAAGGAAATGGCACATTTTCACTTTCAATAACTCTCCTCACTACGATGCTTGCCTTTTTTCTTTTTAATCTAGAGCCTCCCTATATTGAAGGATGTTGATATCTATCAAAGACCAGATATATGCGTTTAAATTGAGCACCATAACCAAAGACAGATTTCATATATGCTTCAGAAAAATCACAAAATGTTTTGAAATTTGCCTTGTCAGCTGATCCCAGGGCCACAACCAGTGCTTGGCCATCAATGACCAAAGTAGAAAAACTTAGCACATGCAAAACAGTTGTCACATTAACAACTGATTTAGATATCAAAGCATCCATCAAAATGTGTTTTGTCCATCCTTCAGCTGGCAGCCCATTCATCTCTGCAATACTTGGTGGTGATGGCAATAGTTCATGTCGGAGAGTTACATCTAAGTTCACTTTCCGACCAGCATCATAGCCAATTACAAGTCTTTGCAAAAATTGGTCTATCTTCTTTGGCCATTTTCAAAGAGACTGTGTTATCATCAGGATTCTTAATTATGTCATAAAGCTTTTTGAAAGTGGGGTTGAATACTTCTTACCATTGGATGGTTGAATTTCTTTTTGTTTTCAGCATTTATCAGCAATCTTTCTTGTACAAATATGTTGCTCTTTGCCAAGCCTGAAACCCTCTAGAAGTGAACATGAAATTTCATCTGTGGCTTGATCTTTCGTTGCAATATTTCATAAGTCTTTGCAGAGAGCACATTATTAGATTTAAAAACTATTTCTGAGGAGTTAAAGAAACGAACTCCAACATTCTACAAATTTTGTGCAAAAATCTGCACAAGCCAGTATACAAGAGCAGAATATTTCCGTGGTAGTGTAGCTAAAAAGTTAAAACATATAAAATTTATCGTAAATGAGTGAAACCAATAAATCTATTTACTAAAAGGTACATCTTACTTAGAAGCTTCGACCATCACCATAGGTTTGTCAAGTGAACCAGCAGCATTCGGCGTACACTTGTCACTGATTGCAAACATCACTTAATTATATGTAATCTTTATATTTAGACGGCAATCACACTGGCCTGCCAGATCTAGTGGTTGTCATTGTTTGACATGCCGGTGGTGCTTGCGATGCAGGTTCTGTTGCAGTATTTTGCGTTAGTGCGTCATCGCAGGAAGTCGGCGTCGACGTCGTGGACTCTGATGGTGGCTGCACTGGCGGAGCCTCACAAACTACCTGATACTTGCTGGCCTGGTGGCTTGTGTTGGTAATTCAAAACGAACCCTGCGCTCTGGAAGAGGCGCTGGTGGCTGTATTGGTAATTCAAAGGGCACTCTGTGCTCTGGAGGAGGAGGGGAATCATTAACAGGAAATAGATGGCGCCTGTTTCTTCTATACTTTTTTCCCTTTTCTTGCACAATATATGAACGTGGCACATTTGTGAGCCTTTTGACAACAGTTCAAAATTTTTAAAGCCTTTTTTCTGTTTGAATCCTAACAGTCTGACCAGTCATCAATTTTGACAGAGTGACAGCTGAGCGATCATGTGATCATTTATAGTGTCACCAATATCTTTGATATTTTTCTCATATTTAACAGTGCTTTTGTTTGAGCCATCTGTTTTAAATGGTTCTCCAAGCATTTATAGTGTCACCAATATCTTTCTATTTGGCCAGTAAATGGTCTCCCTACTCCACACCAGGGTGCCCAAGATGTAGGCATTCTATATATTCTGCTCTAAGTTCTTGTGGTATTACTACTCTTGAACCTCTAAACACGACGTCGTCCTGCACTGTGAGTTCATCTCTTACTTTGAAGAAGTTTCTAATATCTTTGTGGACATTATTCAATGATTTTGGCCAACCAGCCAATATGACTTTTACCAGTTTTTTCATTACTGGGTCTGCTAGGTTTTTTTCTTTGATTACTTGCATCCTGGAGGAACTCACTGGTGTAATGTTCATTACTTCAAATTGATCTTCTCTAAGGTCCAGGGGATCATGGATGTACGCTCGGGATAATGTGTCTGCGATAAACATCTCTTTGCCTTTTTTGTAGACCAATTTAATGTTGTATCTTTGTAGGGCAAGCATCATCTTTTGTAGCCTCATAGGTGCCGAACGTAAAGGCTTGTTAAAAATAGTTACCAGGGGTTGGTGGTCAGTTTCTACAATCACTTGGCTCTTTCCATAAATATAATCATCGAATTTTTTGCAGGCAAAAAGAACTGCTAGTAGTTCTTTTTCAATTTGTGCGTAATTAGTCTGTGTTGCGGTCAATGCTTTGGAGGCATATGCGATAGGGATATTTTCTTGCATAATCGCCGCTCCCAGCCCATTTTGGCTAGCGTCACATGTCAGTTTCACCGGTTTCTGTACGTCAAAGTATCCCAACGTTGGAGCTTCAGTTAGACTTCTTTTTAGGTCTTTATACGCCTTCTCTTGCACATGCGTCCAATGCCACTCAATCTCTTTTTTGATCAGGTCTCTCAGAGGCTTTGCTTTTTCACTCAAATGTTCAATGAATTTAGATACGTAATTCACCATACCCAAGAATCTCTGCACTGCTTGCTTGTCTTGTGGTGCTGGCATATCGATAATAGCCTTTATTTTCAAGGGGTCTGGTTTCAAGCCTTTATCAGTTAGAACATGGCCAACGTAGCTTCCACTTGTAACATTTATTCTGCATTTTTTCTTGTTCAGTCGCAGGTTAATTTCCCTTGCTCTATCAAGCACTTTTTTCAAATTCTCATTGTGTTCACTTTCATTTCGGCCCCAGACCAGGATGTCATCCACCACTATTTGACATGGATAGTCCTTAAATAAATGCTCCATTCCTTTCTGGAAGACTTCACTACCTGGTGTGATGCCATAAGGCATACGTAGGAACCTATATCGTCCGAATGGCGTTTGGAACGTAGTATAGTAGGATGATCTCTCGTCTAACGCTATTTGCCAAAAACTAGCCTTGGCGTCCAGCGTGCTAAAGTGTGTTGCTCCCGGTATCTCCGCTACAACATTTTCAAGTGTTCTCATAGGATGGTGTGGTCTCTGTATGGCACGGTTGAGGTTCATGGGATCTATACAGAGGCGTATTTCATCCTTATCTTTTTTCTTAGCTGCAACAAGGGCGGAAACCCATTCAGTTGGTTTGTGTACTTTCGCAATTATACCCTTTTCTTCCATACTTTGGAGCTCCTTTTTCACTCTCTCTTTAACTGCTAATGGTATTTGCCTTGGGGGCATAACAACTGGCTTGACGTTTGGATCCAACTTCATTTTATATGTTATCGGCAGTTTACCGACTGTTGATTCATCAAACACGTCACTATATTCTTCAAATATCGTTTTTTGTAGGCTACTCATTTCATTGTCGTTTACTTCGTGTACATAATTTTCATTTACTTTCACTAGCTTCATCCTTAAACTGTCTGTAAGACCTAGAAGTGTTTTGACTTCTCGGTCTATTATGTGAAATTTTAGTCTGTGCACTTCATTATTCAGCTTGCAGGTAAGCATACATGTTCCATAGGAAGTAAATGTATCTCCTCCAAAGGCTTTTATCTGTACAACGTCACTTCTATTAATTTCTTCACCAGTATTTAGACTATTGAATATTCTTAATGACATGGTATTGCAGAACGCCCCAGTATCTATTTTTATTTCTAAATCTTGGTTATTGATTTTCAATACAACAAATATTCTCCCACCTTTAATGGCATCTACATGTACGTCTACCTCTTCGATCGTGTACTTTTCAAGAGCATCTTCACCTGCGAAATTCAGTAACATTGCGACTTTAATCTTGTCATCGGCCTTGTTTTTCTCGGCGGCGGCGAGAAAAATCTCAAACTGTTGAACAAATCTTCTCATCTACATCTTCATCTACATAATACTGCCCAACGTCAACAAGATGACGACTATTGGCAGGCAGAGTGCGCATGATTAAAATTATAATTTAAAATTTTACAAATGATTTTTTAACATTTTATGAATTTAAAAATAAAAAAAAACAGTCAGAGTCTGATTTACAGAGATGAGCGCCTTGAAGCTTTCAAGACTCTCAGCTGTTGCTACTGGGTGGGGAAGGTCATTCCATGCTACAACAGTTCTCGGGTAGAAGGAGTGCTTCCTTGCGTCTGTCCGGCTACTGATGTGTTGAAAAGCCATTGGGTGGTTTCTCCTGGTTGAGCGGGTTGTTTGAATCAACTGGTTGGCGCTATCGATGGAGATCAAGCCGTTTGCGATCTTATACATCATGGTCAAACGAGCGTGACATCGGCGATCCTGTAGTGTAGGCCAGTTTAGTGTGTTCAGCATTCTGTTACACTGGACGTGTTGTGATACCGGTTTAGCACGTAACGGGCAGCACGTCGCTGGACCATCTCAATTCTTCTGATGTCACAATCCAAGAAAGTATCCCAGACTGCGCTCGCATACTCTATAGTGGATCTGACTAGGCTCAAGTACGCCAGCGATTTAACTGACGATTTAACTAACTCCAATTTTCTGCAACATTCCCGCTCATCTGCAGCTGTGCTGGCTTGTTGTATGCTTCGCTCATCTTTAGACTGTAATCTCACTTCTGACACCATAAAGAACAAGCAGGGACGGATCCAGCGGGGGGCTCGGGGGCTCTAGCCCCCCCGCCTGCCATATTAGCCTTAAAGCCCCCCCGCCCCTACAATTTAGCCCCCCCCCCCCCTTTTCCCCACCAAAATACTTCATTTTCATAGGGTTTTTCATGAAATCCCGTAAGTGAGCCCCCCTTTTCCTTATGTTTTCCTTACTTCCCTTTTCCAAAAACCTGGATCTGCCCCCACGCACGGACAAATCCGCCCGCCCCCCCCCGCTCTCAAAATTTTAAAATTAGCCCCCCCCGCTCTCAAAATTTGAAAATTAGCCCCCCCGGTCTCAAATTTCTGAATCCGTCCCTGACAAGAGGCGTCGTTTAATGTTTATAGCAGTTCCATATATATAAAAATATTCTATACGTCTGTTCATCATCTAGACTCGTTTTCATGTGACAGACAGAAAACCCTCAACGATCAGTTATATAAAACGAAACGAAATACTAATTACAAAACTTATAAAACGAAATAATAAAACAAGATTAATCTACAATTTCTTAAAGTTTTGAGTCGCCTGATAGCTCATTCAATCTGGCTTGATAAGGTCTTCACAATGACATTTTCAACTGTTTTTGTTAGCCGACTGTTTTTGAGTTATATATATTATATTTGACACAGTGATCAAAACCTGCAATTTCCGGCTCGACATTTTGTTTCAGAGTTTCGGGTTGTGTGATACACCCTTCGCAATATATCATGAAGTGCTCGTTCTAAATATGCTTTCAAAGACATTTTCACTAGAGGTCACATTTACCTTTTTTTTAGATATAAGCGAATTGATTTTGTGGTATATCTCATAATTTTGGAGGAAAATCCAGTGACTTGTACTAAAACACAGGGAAAACCCCCGGGGGAAAAACGAAATGGGACAGTACTACACAGTTTGGCACTATAAGCAAATATATATATATTTTTGCACTAACTTGAAAGAGAGCTAATTATGTTTACAATGAATATAATGTTTTAATCTTTCTCCATTAATATGATTGTAATGTATACTTTATAAACTACCTTATAATACTACATAAACTATCCAAATAAATAACAACTGCAACCAGAATTACCCATATGCAAAAATAGCTAAAGTCCCACTTCAATTCATGTGTATGGAAGTGTGTGTATTCTTGAGATAGATAAAATAACACCATAATTTCTACATTTTATATTTTATTATATCTGTCAACTTTATCATGCACATCTTTGGTCTGTACAAATGCATATACATGTTGCCTGACTGCGATCTTCTGTTACACTATAATTTCTTATAATTTGAGAATGGTGGTACTATTCAATCTTACTCTCACTGTTCTTGCAAGGTGGTAATATTCAAGATAGTGTATCATAATTTTCAACTGATCATTCTTAGATATATGAATTATAAAATACAATTTCTTTTCAAAATGCATTCACAGCATATATGTGAATAATGACAAGTAGATACTATGCAGATTTTTATAATACATTAAAACTCAGTATTATTATGCAGTATTGACCACAATTGGGGATCCATACTTAATACGAAGTAGTAACTAGGTGTACAATGTACATGTATACCCATATTTCTTTTATATTCCTCAAAGTCATTGACATTGTTCTCCCGGATTATTCTATATTATAAGAGTCCTTAGAAATCTCCATTTTATGTGCTAGCTCATTGACCTTATTCTTTATCACATATGAAACTAAATTTAAAGTATATAAATATATATGTATATATGGAGTTGCAAAGATGACAAACTGGATAAGTTTATATTTACATTAGATGTCATTTGCCAATTTCCATATTCACAACACTGCAGATATTATGATGAACTCCTAAATAAAATAACACACACGTAATGATACCAAATTGTTTATAAATAGAAATGCATTTCTCCTAATATATATTTACACTTTTTCAGATCAAATGAAAAAATATCGCATCACCCTTCAGCAATGGAGTGCACACCATATATTAATATTAAAAGTAAGAAAGAAAATGGACACAAGAAAAAACACAATATTTATCGTAAGGTACATACAGAGACCTATAGTTAAATATAGTTTTAGAAAATTGTGGGATTTTAAGAACTAAAAAGGTGCGAATATAGTTTTCAAAAAGGTTCATAATCTCAAATGTATTAAAGATAAACTAAATTTTGAAAACTGTTGAATTAAATTGGTACTACAACATAATCAACATTTAATACATGAAAAGAACAGCATACAGTAATGCAACTTGCAAGCACTCTGATGTATAACAAATATCGCACATACAATACACACTCACATACATGTTTTCAACAAACAATAAAAGGTATTCCATCTAAAATTTTCATTATAAAATCACATATCACAGAATACATTGGGATAAGATAAGCTGGGTACATGGAATGAGAACTGCACCTGCTCTTTTGAATAGCGGACGGACTTAGCGAACACCAATCACTCAAACATACCATATAAAATTAGGAAAAGCACTCTAGAATTATAAAAGGTGATCTAATAATACAAGATCTTTGTCTCTTATTGAAATTGTAATTTTCAAGTTGGAGAAACGCAAGGACAGATGACAAGTTGAAGTCCATTTATGACCCTATTGATTATTATACATTATGTAAAGGATTTCCTAACATTGAATATGTACTAAATATTTTTTTCTACATAAAATATTTATCTCCCTCCAAGTCATTATATTATCAAATGTTTGCTTTCAACATTTTTTATAATTCTACATTGAGAGTTTACGTAACTATGAAGTGGTGTGTAAAAATTGGTGTCTGATTAAAGCTTACAGCAAATATCAATATTTGTGTTAGATATTATATAGAGCTTGTGTGAGAAACACTTACTACAATAAACGTCCTTTACGATGAATAGAAATAAAAATGATGGTAACGCATGCACAACTACAATAAATGTGCTTTATGATAAATGAAAATAAAAATGAATGCTAACACACGCACAAACAATTATCTTGGTTTAATGTCAGGCCAACATGATAGACCTTAGATTACAGGAAAAATGTAGTACACTGCAACCTGTTTCCACGCAAAATATGGTTATGAATTCAAAACTGTACATGATGCATTTATGTACAAATTGATGATATGATGAGTTATCACAGCACAAATTCTAATACTGACTAAGAGGTGGAAACAAGTTTAATAAACTACAGCACACATTTATATGATTACTTTTTACAATATGTGCACCAACATACGTTGAAATAAAGTCTGATAGTTTAAGACTTATAAAATAAGCAGACCCAGGGCTGGGGCCTCAGGGTGCGTGTGGCCCTCTTTTCCCACTAAAATACTTTATTTTCATAAGGTTTGTGGTATGTATGCTATCGATCGCGCATATGAACCCCATAAAATTCTTTAAGTGTGCCCCCCATTATATGAAAACATGGATCTGCCATAGGCCAATAGCATCACCCAAATCCCCCCATTCGCCCCAAATTTTGAGCCATATTTAGGAATGGTAAAGTAAACCGTATTAACTCATTCACGTGAACTATTGAGTACATGGAAAATCAGTACTACTTTGGTAATAGCATACTCTATAAGTTACCGAAATGCAAGGTTACTTACCGGTATATTACAAAATTACAAAAACCATCACTTCATACTAAAATATGTAATCTTTATGAAAAATTTCCTATTTTTGTTGTCTACTTCTAAGAAAAAAATACTCAAACCTAAATGCATACAATGTGCATTTTATGTACGCTTTGTGCATTTTATCACCAACATATCACAAAAATGTGTTATTGTAACAGCCATAGCATTTCCTTATCAAATTAGATAGTAATGCCAGCATAAAGTATGCTCATCAGTTTTAGCATTTATAAGTTTAAATTTGTTGCGATTACTAGACATTAGGTGTCTCCATTACTGTAAAGAAAGAATATACCCTAAGATGTTAAACACGAAGTCAAACTTTGACTTATGCACACACAATCTATGGCGCGCACACACACACACACATACTAAACAGTTCATAAAACTCAAATTATGTACATGTAAACACTACACACAAAAACCTGTCTATAGCGAGATGATTATTATGCTTCAACTATTCCCTGTGGGAATAATAGGTCACTAGGATAATAAGTTTCATAAATGAAATTGAACCAATCTCACACGAATATGCATATGATAGATTAAAATAATTACCCTGCTTGTAGGCGTTATAATACACGTGAAACAATAACAGAAATGACAATATGAAAAGTTCACTTATTCCAGCATACACAAAACTTCTTTAATATGTCAATATTTATAGGTATTTTAACATTGCTTGAGCTATATCATACTTAATAACTATTTGAATCTTGCTTTAATGGTAACATTTGTTGATCACTTTTTGAATTAGGATATGGCTTAATTGGCCTTATCAAACTCTCTGACAAAATAATATGTGTTTAACGCCCTTCAGACTTGTGCATATTGGCCAAGTTTCTATATTTCCTGATGAGAATACAATCAATTTTGCTGAAGTCCAAGAGGTTATGCCCTTATACCAATTGTTAGTTTTACACACTATTATGCTAAAATGTATTAGGCTGTCCAACCAACCATATACATGTACATTCTAGAATGTTAGTACAATGTGCTAAACCTGTGTGACATTCAAGGTGAGTGTGCTTCCTTGTCATACGACAGATTATAAAAATCATTATTACCAAAAGGTCATTCGAACAGAAGTCAATGAGTAGCACTGCTTTCTGCAAAAGTAATGTATTGATGTAGATACCAAACTCCTACTGGATGAACTCGCCACTCTGTTTCAGTTAAATGAAGTAACCTATCTATTATCAAACAAAAGCAGCAACACACTATACATGTAATTGTCTACCCATACGGTATATAGCTCTCAAAACTCGACCCTTTCAATATTTTAACATTCGCACAAAACATTTTTGTTTAAATTCAATGAATCTACATTTTATATATAATATATTTATACCGTAAAATATCCACGCAGATGTAGCAGTAAAAGGGGTCTGTGTAAAAACAAAATATGCCACCAATGCCCGGAACAAAGCCACTAGATATACACAGTACTTCGCCAGTACATTTCCAACACAAATCCAATTACTCATATCCATACCCCAATATTAGCACACATCAGCAACGTTCCTCCCCATGCAACACCAGATATAATGGAAGAAAACACACTACTGAGGAGAGCAAAATTTATCCTACACCAACCGCCCTCTCCCATCCCAACTCCATGCCTCCCAAAGTGTCCCCCAGTCATGAGAAGAGTTGCTCTTCTTGTAATTCAAAAGAAAGATATGCTGGAAGAAAAACCAAACAAATGCCACCTACAAGTAGTTCTACCTGTATTTGTACCATCTCACCACTCCCATACCCCACTATTGTCCCTGGCTAGCAGTAGAATTGCCTTTCCTTGTAACACCAGAGGTACTGGAAGAAGGCGTAGCCAAGGAAGACAAAGTAGAGGATTGAGAAGCTAATGCCGATCCACTTGTTGAGTTTGAACTTGACAGCAGCCATGAGGATAAGGGCGATGATGAGGATGGCTAGCAGGATGAACCCGAACTTGGCATGAGGGACAATGTTCATGGTGCCGTCCATGTACTCCACCTAGTGGGGTAATATTAATAATTAAATGTCATTTTTGCATTTGAACAATCCTAACATATTACATTCTGTACATGCCGCTGAAGCTACACTGCGTGTTCACCGGACCATTTCATATGTCACTTAAGTCGCGTCCACACCGATACGACATTTTGCGACTGTATACGAAGCGATGCGATGGTCGCAAGACGTGTATAGGAAAAAAATCTAAGTCGTGTCTCTTTAGATGGTGCCAGTCCACATCACTATTTGTCGCAAACCTGCCAGGATCCTGACGAGTGTTTCATAAACCAAACTAAAATACTATACATACATGTAACATGCACTATTTGAATGACTATTTAATGAAAAGACAATCCGTCACGTCGTAAGGGTGTCCTTACGGCAAAACGTGGAGTGTCAAAGACGCCAATGACCTGGTGTAAATGAGTCGACTGAGCTTCTGGATAGTAGACTATAAACCGACATTTGCATTTACATTTACATTTACATTACCAACACACCTTGTGCCGAATACATACGACGACACTCGACTACGACGGCTACTATACGACTGAACATGCAGAGTCCAAACGACGGCTCCTAGCACGGCGGATATTGATTTGAATTGTCGTAGTAGCGTCCATATCCCCGTGATGTTGCCTGGCGCAATGTCACGTCATATATCGTGGCATGTACATGTAATTGTAGCGGTGTGGACGAGGCTTTAGTTTGGTGTTGAACGTAAGCAGTTATTAATGTGCTCCACATGCAGGTTACAAAACTCAATATATACTTGAAAGAATATCACCATAAGAAAACAAACGTCCATGCAGTTGGTTATAGAAGGGTCAACATATTGGAAACACATTAGCAGTTTTTAACAAAGTGTTCACAAATCTATAAATCGTGAATCACTCTTTACTAATTTGTAAATGAGATTGTTTTGTGAAGTTTAATCAAATAGTAACATAATCTCTAAATAGAATACTATGTAGACACCATTACTGAAATCTTATATAAACGAGTTATAAATAACAATAGATGAATCACAACTGTCTTATAATCAACAAATTTGTCTTTGAAAAGTCATTAAAATCTTCAAAAAAATACCCCCAAACAAGAAATTTAAACAGAACAGCGACTTACAATTTCTTTTCCATTGATTAGAGCCATGGGCGCTCCTTGGTCGATAGCGATGCGGATAATGAAAGGCGCCCCCAGCCCCAGGTTGATGTCAAACACGTTGGAGCCGATGGCGTTGGACACGGCCATGTCGCCGTAACCCTCCCGGCCCACCAGGATGGAGCTCAGCAGATCCTGGAGGTAAGGGATGGAAACAGTTTGAGATAAAACCTGCTAAAAGCCTGTTTTGTAGTAGGCTATCAAAGAATGCTGCTATTTGAATAGGTTTCGATAATTACAAGTGGTTAAATAGTACATCTATGAAGCATGCCATATATGTTTAGGTCAATCAAGAGACTATAGAGAATTGCAGACTATTCTGTTGAAACAGCTGCCCAATGACTTCGGACGGAGGCATGCTCGAGGACAGAGACTAATCATGAGACTAATAATGAATCGTATATATCGTGGCGCTACGCGTGAATCTTTACACGCCAAACTCGGCTGTTACGCCAAACGTTAAAAAAGCACGTGCATGACATGGGTCCATGCGAACTACGTTTTTCATTGTTGATTTTGTTTGAAAAATGGAGTGAAGTTCATGTAGGCCTATAGCTGGTAAAATATGACCAAGAGGTGGACGTTCCTATTGTTGCTGGTCGCTTCATTCAATGCCAGCACTACTGGTATACGGTGCTACTTCTGCAAACATGTCAAACTCAGCGTTGACGAGACCGCACTGCCGCCTGACGATCTTGCACATTTCCGCCAGTTTGAAGAAGCCTATATAAGGCACGTGCAAGAGGAAGATTCATGGTGGCTACCCGAATTGCCCTTTTCAGATGTATGCAAGAATGACGATCTACCTAGAAGCCTGTTGCAAGACTCTGAGGTCGTCTATGCACGGAAAACTTCAGAGCGGTCCGCCCGTGAACCGTGCACACGCTGTACAGTGGCAATGCAGATGACAGAAATACGGGTTATAGGAAGAGATTATATCTATACACGTTCAAGATTGGTAAGAAACTGCGTGAAAGAGAGCTCTGCTAGTGCATTTCCTAAAGTCCCGGCGCCCCCGGTCTGCAAGTATGATGTAAACTCTCAAAAGGCCATAGGCAAACCAGTGTCTGGCACTCCTCCCGGCTTTTGGGATGTGCCGATGAATGCAACAAAGAACGAACATCATCTGTGCGTATGTTCCATGGACAATTGCAATCAAGGCGCAGTTACAATAGTAAGACCCAACCAGTCTGCGGGGCTTCCTCCAGCGGTACCGCCTCAGACGGATGAAAATCATCGTTCTTCGGAAAAGATAGGACACGGACCAGCCTGGTTCAAAGGCGATACTGATGGTAAGCAGTATGACAAGACTGATGTTTGCGAGGGTTGACACGTCAGGCTCCGTTCGTTTCGCTGCAGCAAGCCTAAGTGCTTTGGTGCCGTTTGCAATAGCCCTAGCCATTACCGATCATTACTAGGTAGAAGCTAGATGGACACTAATCACCACAACGGAAACATTGATTCACCTGTAAGCGCACATAATGTTCTAAAAACTGTTTGGCTGATATAAAATTTAGTGCAACATTATATTATATTTGATTAGAAGATATGTTAACGTATAATATTGAAAGGGTACTAGAAGAGTACTTGTGTTGTATATCTGTCAATTTGCTCATAGAAAACACAGTATTACACGCATATATATTCCTGTGATGTATTTCAGTAGACGACAAAAATTTGAATAAATTATAAATCTAAGGTTGTAGACCATGAGTTTGTGTCTATATGACCATTAGCCTATTTACTAATCTGGTAACTCGTGCTCGCGCTACCACCGCGGCCTGGAGTAATGTGTAAAGTCAGTTTCTATAGATATATAGCAAACTTTGCGGCTGAATGAACTTCCAATACTCCTTTCGGGTAAGTCAGTCATATTGGTAAATTTGAACTTATTTTAGAGTTTATTCTAGTTCACTAGAATGTTAACATAGCTACATACGGGCACGCTGGTTCCGATGGCCACGAAGCTGATGCCCATGATGAAAGAGTCAATGCCCATGATGCAGCCGGCGCGGCCCACCAGGGTGGTCATACACAGTGACAGCCCCGCGATCCACACCACGGAAATGAAAAACGTCGCCGGGTAGTACTTCCTGAAACAGCAGTAAACACAGTACAGTACAGGCCATGTTTTACTAATCAGGTAGTGCATCCTGAAACGGCAGTAAACACAGTACAGTGCATGCCATGTTTTACTTAGGGTACTGCTTCCTGAAGCAGCAGTACAGAACAGTATATTTCACTACAATTACAAGACAAGGACAACACAACGGTTCCAGCCACGTGGTCCATGTAAGTGGAAGTAAACCCGCCCCAGAACAAGTATAGGTACTCAAAATTTCATTAAGTAAACAAAACTCGAGCACGCACTTGTTGTGCTCCTTCGAGCAGTCGGGGATGGTCCACGAGAAGGCGACCAGGAAGGGCATGGCGGGGATGAAGATGATCCACTTGATGCAGTGGATGAACCAGTGCTTGGCCTTGTTCTCGGGCGCCTCTGGCCGCTTGGGCGGGGAGCCGCGCACAGCTGGGCAGCAGGGCAGGCACGGGCAGATGTTCATCACTTCGTCCTCGCTGTCAGAGCCGTCGTCGTCAGCCTTGGACGGGGCGTTCGACTGCAATGAAGTGTAAGGGGAGAAGGGTTTAGAAAACAGTCAAGTTGGACGAGTTTGTTAAGGGCTAAGACTTGTCAGAAGAGTGTGAGCGTGGGTAAAGGCATAGATCTATAAGGGACTGCCCATTATTTATTGCCGGGGGAGTGTGAGGATTTGGTCTGATATTCATGTACAAAATTCATGACCCCACCCTTATTTTTATTTACAAAAAAGGCAACCCCCCTATATTTTCATGAACAAAATAGGTAACTCCACACCACCCTCTATCAAATGTTTTTGCCACGATTATACGCATTAAATTAGTGTGTGTTTTACCCATGAAATGACGGTAAAATAAAAAAATCTTTAACATTACAAGGCACAAAATAGACAAACCCCTCTTTTACTTGGTACAAAATTGATGACCCTCCCCCCTAAAATATCTGTACCAAAATAGAGACCCTCCTCGATTTCCTCAGGCTCCTCTCTGACTTAAATAATGAGCACTCCTTAAGCGTAGTAGAATTTAAAACGCAGAGTAACGTAAATGATAGCATAGTATTGCCAGATGACCTTGTTTCTATGTGTGTTCTCTAAAGTCGGCTGGTGCATACACTTACCATATTGCTGTTTTGTTTCTCAGGAGGAACCATGCCTCTCAACACACCGTTTACCCCCCCCCCCCAACTCCAAATTGATTGATTACTAGCAGAGATGAGACACTTTTCTTGTCTGATTAAATATGCATATAAAATTAATGGCTAGAGCAGTTCATAGTGATCCTAAAAACGCCGACAGCAAGCTTGAATTGCACAACACAATTTTTAGGGGCATGGATCAATGATATTATAGTGATGTTCGTATTAGAATTCTCATTTCATTATAATAAGAGATACACGTAGAAACCTATCTTGGGATAGAAGTATTTTAATTTGTACATAGAGGTCCTTTATGTGCATGTAGTAATCGTGATTATAAAACATTTGCGCCACAGCCACATAAACCGTTCCGTCTTAACACACGTCCACTCTACCATATACTGATTCCCCATTAAATCAATTGAGCCCTTCAATCAGAAACACTAGGACAGACGCATATACATGCATGTACCATTATACAAAATGATGTGGAAGGTGGTCATGAGTTTGTGTTCGCGGTATTTTCCAGCATACAACTACCATCAACGTGATTACAAAATCATAATACTATACTAATAATAGAGCGCAGCAGCTTCAGATGACTATATTTAGGAAAGTCGGCAGCAACTATGTTATCATACCACTGGCCGGCTATACTAAGCCCCCTAATTACGTCAGAACAATTGATAGGTATTGAATGATCCGTAAATAGACGAGCAGCCAAGGGCTTATTGCTGCAATTAGGTTGTACTTTATTCTATACAATTTTGTCATTTGTGCTTAAGATGTGACCAAGAGACGCAATATATTCATAATTTCAAATATACATAGACTTAAATGTATCAGTATAATATTCCAGTAGTTTATAATGTGATTATTTTTAAACCTGGGATTCTGGATTTGCTCAAGCTATCTACTATCCCCTCCTTAATAGTTGTGCATGCACAGGAAATACAATTTGAAACAAGCGACCCTTACGCTAATTAGGAAATCATGAAATCCTGGGAATGGGAGGGGGCGGGCGTAGGTTTAGATCCGCTATTGCTAGAGTATTTTCTATAATCTTCTGGGATATCAAATGATAATGACTTATAATAATGTTAGTAGGACAGTATGTTTGTAAAAGCGGCAAAGTTTGAACACACCGTGGTGACAGGGTGCCCTGGGCTTCTTTACCACAGAACCCATGACCCACCTGTGGACGAACTTGGACAGGTTATATGTGCTTGTAATATATCAAATTGAATGCAGGCGAACAGTTGCAATTGGTTGAACGTTGTTACAATGAATGTCTGAATATAGATCCATGGGCGGAAAGCATACTTCATTGACATAACTACCGCGTTTATGGGTGAACTATAGGCCTACACTCTTTTCTATGAAAAGCACATACATGAACATTTGCTCGGTGAGTTGTGAAATGTCCCTACAATTGAGCTATAATTCAACCTTCAACGCATCTAATCAAAGCTGTACCTCTATAATTGCAGAATAAAGCATATAGAAAAGGTAAGTGTATACAGTAAATCTTCCATTAACGACCGGGCGGCTATTGGCATACTTCTACTGTAGGGGGAGGTGTTTAATAGAGGTGGGCTGTTCTTTAGAGGTAGGCCATTATTAGAAGATTTACGGTACGTGTAAAAAGGAGTGTACACGTGCACTTTAGATACTCAGCCAAACGCTGTACACGTGGACGGATAAAGACGGCTCAGCAATGATAAAACAGTGCAGAAGCAGGTATCATATTACCAAGTACATCCCGTGCTTTTGTGCATTGTATGTCCACTATAGTGACATCAATTATATCGAACACTGTGCAAACCTTTGGTGAATAAACAGACCAAAGACACTGAACGCTACTCAATCAGTAAACTTATGCCATTTTACATTGGATCTGTAGGAATGGATATCATTTACACCATACACATTTTGCAACTCAATATTGCTGAAAATAGACCACCCTTTAAATTCACCCATGATCAGGTAGTAGCCAACGTAGTATTTTCAGGTTATTCGTATGTGCGATTTTATCCATGTATCGCACAGTAGGTATAAGTTTATTATGGTACCATATATAACATATTTTTACTTACCTGAAGGTAACAAACACATTATTTCTGAAGATTAAAATCAAGGTGTAATCAATGGATTTTATGGGATCCAACCGCGAACGACGGCTCGCAGAGATGGCAGAGTAGATTGGTTTGAGGGAGCTAGGGGTGTTGCAACCCCACAATCTGCTATTGGCCAATACGTCCATGTTTTTTGTATATGTAGCATATTCGTTTGGTCATATTCAATATACCCCCATTACAACTGGATTTCAAAGTGAAATCTAAAAGTGGAAATGCTGTATTCCACGCATTACAATAATGGCAGTTATGCATAGAAAATATCAAACATTAATCAAAGAACACGTTTTTTAATAAAATTTATTACTTTACATTATTTACATTTCTGATATTTGTACATGTCGCACAACATGCATCTACAATACTCAGCTGGAAAATATACATAGTTGTACTGATTCAGTTGTACTACACAAGTATAGTACCTCTATGATTCAGTAGTACTACACAACCCGTCTTCTCTACAGTTTTGTCATTGCAATAAAAATCGTTTAAATACATATATTCTAGCAGTATTAAAACAACACACGCATACTGATATGCCATTACAAGCACAATAATTTATTTAGTACTATATAAAAATATACAGTCAGTAATAAAGTCTATCTCACAATACATGTATAAACATTATCAGTATCACCTAGAGGTAGTAGCAATATAAACGATTCACCTTTTTTCACTACTGTATATCACACCTATGTCTACCCCTAATCTAATAGATACAAAAATGGCCTAAAATAGTGAAGTGCAAAAATGAATTTGGTGTCTGAAACAAAAAAACACACTAACAAACAAACCCCCGAAAAATCCAACGCAAAAAATAAAAATACATAAAATAAACCCTTTTGCACAGAATGTTTGAACTGTCAGTATACACTAATGTTTATTCTAATTTTGATAGATCCCATAAATATATTGTTAGGAATGGACTGAAGGAAGTTTCGACATGGTGACAAGTTATACTAACTGTACGGTTCTTATGCCATGGAAATTGCATTTAATGTTTAAAATAATCTAAATTCGGCTAACTTTCAAAATTCAAGTACACCAAATCTAAAAACACGGTACTCTAAACAAGATTTATAATGATTATTGGGTGATTTTCACAATCTTTTCAAATTCGACTGTCACACAATTAGATTGTTGCTAAAAATAATACACACATTTTCATGGCATAATTGGTGACCATTTATCACAAATTTAGCAAGAGTCCACTCAATGCCAAACGAATGTTATAGAAAGCCAGTAAATGCATCAAAACATGATCACACAGTTTTATTTTCAAGTGTTGAAAATTCATGGTCAAGAATTATAGTTAACAAATATAGGATAAAATAAATAATCTTAAGCTAAATTAAGATGTATTCACACATTTAAATTTACCAGGAAGACAATCTCTCTAATGAGACAACCTCTCGAAATGCATAAGTAGAATCTGAATATGATGGTCATCGCTCTAATGTTGCTACTTTATTAATAGACATTATATTTCCTAGTAGGGGCGGGGCTTATAAGAGATGAAGTATACCACATCCCTTCTTAAAGTCTTATTTCAAAAATCCCTCCTTATTTTGGTCCTTCTCTAACACCACACAATTTAGAAATCCTTACATCCCACATGTTTACTCCCCGCCCCCCCCCCCAATATATACATGCATCACTTTTCGGCCGCCCCCACCCCCTCGATCACAATTTCTTTTACCCCCAGTGTATATGGTGGTATTTTCCAGATTGCCTGTAGAGTATTCAACAACCCAAAACAAATAATGTTGTTCAATATACACAAAATATCACAGCATATTGTTAATACTGTCTTTTATGATACGTTAACGTTCTGTTGAGCAACCATATTGTGTCTGCCTTTCAATCATGAAGGAAGAATTTATTAAAGTATCTGGCTGAAATTTACGTTAAGAATTTCATATGCAAGCTAAGATATGTCATGTTTCTATTATTCTATCAATTCATTCGATCAATTAATGTTGCATATTCATAGACTACTGCAGTATGGGAATGAGATATCGGGTATATAGTGCAAAGACTCATGTCCAGTCTCTGCCCTTTAAAAAAGATCTTTCAGCAAGATAATTAAGTAGAATTTTCTTCATTCATAAGAAAAGGACACAGCCAAGTGCTTACTCAAAACGTCGACGCTAGCAGTACTGGTGAAGGGTGAGTTTGCAGTACCTCTCTTGGGTGAATGTGTAGGCGAGGAAAATAATGTACATGCAGACAAATGATATGCCCACCCACTTGTTCAGTTTGAATCGTACTGCATAAAATATGAGAACTGCAATGATGAGTATTAACAGAAGAATGAAGCCGAATTTGGCATGTGGTACTATGGGCATTAGACCCGCTTTGTAGTCAATCTGAAATAGGAAAAAAAGCAGAGTTGAACGCAGAAGTATACAGATTATGAAAATAAATCAATTATCAAATTGTTATTTCAACCGAGTAGTGCCACTGTTTGGTATTACTGATGTTCATGAGTAAGTGGCCTACCCTTTATCAAGACTCTCGTGGGTATGAATTTAAGAAATCAATCAAACAAGCAAACAAATGAACAGGCAGACATCTCGACAAACATACAGCTATAGGAAAGCCTGAGACCCCGCGGCTCATATATTTCTGTTTCTTACTTTCCTTTGTTCCATTGTGTTTATGTTTATATTTTTGCGGTGCTCCAAAATTTGAGATGTATTGATGCAGAATTTACGATCATTGTATATCTTTTTCTATTTTCTATCATTTTTTTTTTTTTGAGGGGTGGGCTTGAAACTTTCATTACGATATTAAGCAGAGGGGGATCTGAAATTCATGCCTGGTTGGGTTCATTTATCATACACCGGCAAGTCCGTGAAAATGGTAAACCCCTTAAACTGAGCACTTATACTACACATTCTAGCTGGACAATGAGCTAGAAGGATCTAGATCGTACCATCTCCAGCGTGTCGAGCAGCACTATGGGAGCTCCGTGGTCGATGAGGATGCGGATGAGGAACGGAGCCCCCAGCCCCAGGTTGATGTCAAACACGTTGGAGCCGATGGCGTTGGAGACGGCCATGTCGCCGTACCCATCCCGAGCCACGAGGATTGAAGAGAGACAGTCCTGGATAATAGGGACAGAAACAACGATCAGAAGTGTCTTGGTTGATATTACGATATTACAGAGAGAGCATAGTAGCTTGTATCATCGAGGCTCGTTGAGAACATGTGCGGTGTTCATTTCATTTCCTGCCGGAGTCATTGGTTTCTAGCAATGACCGTTTAAAAAGTTGCTAGATGTCAACGACATTGGTCCCAAAATACTGTGGTGTATCGAACTTTTCAGTAGTTTGGATATAAAAAACTATATCATAGTGCCACAAAAATTTCTCTCGTGAATCACGAGTTAACTGGGTTAAATATGTTGCAGCTCATCATGAACTTTGTAAACCGCACAAATCTATTGATATTTGCTCTTGCTTCATAATGGTAGCCAGCGGGTGGAATAGACGTAAACCTTGCAGTGGCAAAATGGGCAATAGTCTTACCATTACAGTCTAATAACAACGATTAAAACAAGCTCAAACAGGCACAGTGAGTGTGAAGAAAACACACACACACACACACTGTGACCGCAGTAGCAATTATGAGCTTATTTTAGGCACCGTGATTTTTGTATTCACGCGGAACTACTCGCAATGTTTCGGAGCTCAACAGATTTGTTGTGAGAGTAGCGGAAACATACGAGGATTACCGAATGCATTGTATTAGGTACAGTAGAACCTCTCTATTAGACCACCGATGGGACCGAGCTCAAACGGTCTCAATAGGGAGGTGGTCTTTATAGGAAGGTTCATTTTTATCACTTTATGAAGGTTTTGGACAATGAAAAATGGTCCTATTACAGAGGTGGTCTTAATTGGAGGTTTTACTGTAAACGAAAATCAATGATTGTACGTACGGGCACGGACGTTCCCACGGCGATGACGAGGACGCCCATGACGTACGAGTCGACGTTGGTGATACAGCCCGAGCGGCCCACGAGAGTGACCATGCCGAAACTGAGCGCGGCGATCCAAAAGACGGACACCAGGAAGGAGACCAGGTACCACTTCCTGCAGGGAACAACGATAGTAGTATGATAGGTAATTATTTCCCACCCAAATCAGCAATGAAAAAAACCCAATAATATTAAAGGTAGTACTGTTTTCAAAGGTACTGTGGGTGTAAATAGTTTAAAATGGTGTATTCCAAAAATGTTTTCATTGCATTCTCTGCAATGTAAGAGATTTTTCACAGCTTCTCGATTGGCAATGGTAGATATCATCGATTCAGTTCTGGTGCCAGACTGTCAAAACAGCTGACAAAAGAAGGCTCTGCAATTTGTGATAATGACGTTTTACAGACGCAAGGTCAGTCAGATCCAAGTGTTAGCATTTTACTTGATTCCACTCGCAAGTCCTGTATGTACAACATTCCACCGACAATCTTATGACAAATTGAACTACATGTATTGTAGACTAGCTGAATTCTAAATTCCTTGGGTGATTGTTAAAAGACAATAGGGTACTCACTTGTACTTGGGCTTGGAGCAGTCTGGGATGGTCCAGGAGAAGAGGCAGAGGAAGGGGAAGGAGGGTACGAATAGCACCCACTTGAGCACGAACTTGGCCCAGTTCAGTGCCTTCTTTTCATCGTCCTCCTGGCAAGATAACAGGAATAATTAAATGAATGCACGTCACATTTTCGCGCCATTACTTTTTACTGGTAAATTCACAGTTGAAAAATTGGTACCCGGGAAATCGATGGACTTCAAGGGTTGTGCATCAGTTGAAGCTTGAAAAAATGTCAAAATCACACGGAAAGGATTTTAGGGGAAATAAGTGTATGCGCCCCTGCATTCTGATCACATAAATAGATTTTTTGCATCACTTTCTTAACACATATGGATCTCATTAAATACATGCCCTCCCTCTCTGACAAACCTGGATGTGACATGCACGTATACTAACACAAATAAAGTGAGTGGCACATTCCACCACAAGGTGGGTCTACAGCCAGTCTACGACCAAAAACGCATAGAAATCGTAACGATCGGTGAGTGTGGATTGCGTCAAACGTACGTTTTTTCAAGGCAGTAGGCGGCCACCAGTACAACCACCCTACGTCATCTATCATGGTCTGACCGTAAGGAGGCAGTGCGGTGACCTTTCGTTAAACGCAGATGATTTACTCGCACGTTGTCGGCACAGACACAGTAGTGGGGCCGTGCTTTCCATGTACCATGCACGTGCGGATCCAGTACTTTTGTAATCACATGGTGCGTAGGACGTAAGTTATACGCGATTACATCGCACGTCCTATGCATGTTTATCGCACAGCCACATCAATAAAACCACTCTCTGTCCCGACGCACTCATAACGCACGGAAGCAGTGCGTATGTGCCCATAACTGTACTTTTGTCCATGCATGCGGAAAACGCCGTAGACGCTGCAAGCCTCAAGACGCCTTGCTGTGACCACACCCGCAAGGTGAAATGTGCCCCTTGCTTAAAGCAATCAATGTAATATATAAACACCTTGGGCGCCTCTGGTGGTGAGGTGCGAACCAGAGGACAGCACGGCAGACACGGGCACAGGTTCATGGTCGGCCCCTCCTCTTCCTCATCCTCCACACCTTCTACCTCCGACGGGGGCACGGATGCTTCTGCAGGGTGGGTGGAGCATTCCTACACGGGAGTGATGGAGTTAGATGGGTATTGGTGTCGCTGGCATCTGCATTTAATTGATATGCAATGGCGGGTCTAAATATATATCTCACAGTACAAGTACACCGCCGTACCCCTCTTTGTTCAGAAGTCGGGTACCTAATTGCCCGTTGTAAATGACTGTGATAATCAATGCTATCTTGTTTACTGTCATGCAGGTGCCAGCTTTATAAAGATCATGTGGTATTTTAGTGGGTTTATTTCAATTTCATTTTGCAGTTATGCTGCCTAATTATCAGAATTAAGTAAAAAAAAACCCTTTGAAAACATTTATAAGTTTTTATGAATGCCCATAATGCTGAAAAAAGATGAAATGTAAATTGATTGAAATGGTTTTACACATTTAGTTGTAATGGAACTTTTAATGGCAATTGTTGCTTAAGTTGAAATTCAATATAGGTGAAGTGTTGAAAGCAAAACAATCACGCCATGACTACACACTCTAAAGGCTTAAATGAAAAATACCAATGTTTTAGGTATATAAGAACACACATTTTTTAAATTGTGAACTAAGTGAAATGTGTGAAATTGTTGAAAGGTAAATTTACCAGCAGCATAGTAGGAGTTTACAATGCACACGTCACGTAACAGAAATAGACATGAAGGGCAAATGGAATGAGGCAAGTAACATGCAAATGCGTGAATGAGAAAGCTGTGAGACAGGAGTGAAGCAATGTCATTAAAAAGAAAGCGCAGTGTGAGATTATGTAAGGTTTATCACAATTTACAAACATACATGTATAAAATATAGCAACAAATTAAAAGAAAACAAAACTAGATAAATTACTATCTGTACATAAATAAAATGCAAACCACAAACTCCAAAAGCAACATTATAATGTTCGAGTGTCTGTCTGTTGCACTAGATATAATAGACTATAAAACAAACAAGCGTCACAAGGAGGAAAATACAAAAAGAAAATTAATCAGTTTCTTTAAGCTTTGCCATTTGTTGATAAAAAATAATAACCATGCGTTTTACCGAAATTAGTAAGACTAATCAATGTACTTACCGAATTAGAGTTACAATATCAAACTGGCATGCTGAGCTCCAAACTATAAGTCACTGGCATGCAGACATCTATAAAAAGCTGGCTCCTTTAGCCCACGGAATGAATCTAGCTGTTCCAAATCTATCCTTGGTAAAACGTGGTATCCTGTATTAAAAATCTTGCCAAACGAAAACACGCACTGAACATTGACATGGCATGTAAAAACGAAAAACAAATGAGATGGATACTGGGTTTGGTATCTTACAGGTACATGGATAATTGCATTAATGGAATACATGCACACGGACTACAGAAGACAGTAGATGATGTGGGTTGGTGACATACATGTAGAATGAGATCGCTGGATGACTTATCAATTAACAATTATTTTATAATGAATTGATATATATGTAATAATGAAGAGCAGGAGGTGACAAAAAATAAATGTGATACAATGTATAGAAACAGTATACTCGTAAGTGGGAATAAAAAGGTTTAGTTAATTACTAAAATAATTTGCAAATAGAATGTAGGATTGCCTGAGTTGGATTTGTATAATGTATTTTCATTGGTATTCTTCAATGACGTACATTATACATGTTGTAGTTTTATTACCACCACCAAACACACCCACATCCATAGAAATGGGATGCAGTTACACTTACATAAGAAATAAAAATAGGAACCACGTGGGAGCGGTACATAGATGTAACCCTGTTTGCTTGCTTACCACTGAATAAGAGACCCTTATTCACTCAATTTTATTGTTCCTCTTCAATCCAATACCGCACATTTGCCCCAACTTTAACCATCGTTCAACCACCTGCCTAATGGATCTGGCAGCATTGGCTGTCATAGTAAAAAGTCATACCAATCTAAGATTATAATAAATTTAGAGACAAAACACAGTTTATATAAAAACTACACAAGTACGTGCACACCGAGTACATATAAACGGCGTTAGTATGGTACACCCTGCGCATGCTATCACCTCACAACACACAACACCGACTACACAGCTACTTGCCAGGTTATCACTAGTGTTCTCTTCTCCTGCTCTTCCATTGGTTTCCACCTCCTGGTCTTCGATTGGTGGTAACTTGGGTGGACTACTGAGCGGGGATTTTGCCTGATTGCCTGATGCCATTGCTTCAGCTTTTGTTGGCGAGTTTGGCAAGGGTGCGAGCGCGGAGGGACGCTGGACTGTTACGGCTGGCAGGAGCTGGTCATCAGAACTAACAGATTCTGTACGTGATTCGCGACCTCCATCCGGGGAAATGGTCGATCCTTGCATCTCTATGCACTCTACTTGCGTGAGAGAGCCATTTTTCGGGCGCCCGCCGCCACCACTGTCACGAATACCGTTGCTAGCGACCTCTGTGCGCATTGTGTCGTTGCTATTGGCAACACCGCCATGGTTGCTATGGAAGCCACTGTCACGGCGATGACTATCAACGCGGGAACGAGGAGCGGTCATCATCTGTGGGAGGCAGTTGGAGAAACACCAAACTCACAGCAAATCTGTTAGTGGGCTAGCTACAGGACAACTTGCATTTACCGGATGAAACTTCATACACGTTATTGGTGACAGATTCCATAAAAGAGCGTCCCAAAATTATCGTGGATACAATAACGAAAAATAGTTACATGAACTTGCGTACTTTTAGTAATTAGATATGATAAAAAGGTAAAGTACAATGAATTGAAAGCTGATTTGATTTCAGTTTTGGCAGAACCTTTAATGAACTATACCGAGCAGTGAACTTCAATGTATAAAGTGTTGAAAAATATTTATGGATACCCGGTATCATAAATATTCACCAATAAAAATACCATGGTATGTTTAATTTCAAAATACACTGTCACAAATGATTACAAATACAGTCTTCTAACATGTAAATTCAAATAACAGTATGGCATTTGAAATCACCTTCAATGTAAATGCAAGTTGTTTGAGCAAATAATATCTCACACAATGTCTTGATACAGACTGTGACCATAATCTACTAAAGGTGTAAAGGTAAGTGAAACTCACTATACAAATTGGAGATGAAATACATGATATTTGAAATAATCTAAATCCCATCAAATAAAAAATTCTAAATTCTAAAAAGGATTCATTATCCAGCATCTGCTGAAATCGTGATTATATGATATATTAGATCAACTTTAAAATGATGTTGTTTAATGCATTTACAATAAAGATATAGTTTATCTAGGATTAGTATTCTATGTCTATGCTCTTACATCACTTTCATTAAAAGCAATTTGCAAATACAAAATACTGTAGCAAGATAATAGCATGCACATAAGTGTACTTGTTACAATAATTAACCAGTTACAAACTACATACATATAGCAATAAATAAGCCAGGGATGACAACTTTTATTCGCAACATATACATGTATAAGCTTTGATGAGCAACATGGATTTATGTACAATAGCTTTTATTATTCATGAAGCAAAGGCTTTCACAAACATTTCTATCCTCTACTTGACAGTACATCACCAACGTACATTGTATAAGCATCAAGCACAACTGAAACTTGTATATATAGACTAACCACAAAAAAAGGAGAGTCTCTTCTGATATCATCAATTTAATGTAATCACATGCATTAATAATCATGCAATACAATTAGTAGCGAAGAATGACAGCATGTTTATTAACAACAACATTTGCTATCAACTTGACTCGATAATCACAACTTACATGTACAACATACACTTTTCACGTTCACAGATGGAAGACCCTCCAACAAAAACAATAAACAAAAAATAAAAAATCACAAAACAGTTGATTTTTTTTTATATATAAACACGAATTATTCTGACATCCCCCACCCCAACAACAACACCAAGGGAAAATATTACATAAATAATTATTCAAACTATTCTTGGATATAGGATTTTTTGCTTCAAGTATTGTCTAGCTCTGATTTCAACTGTAGCAAAACGTTTTTATACCGCTCAGGTACATGTACCCCTAAGTTGTTACTCTTAGACCTAGTATCGGACATTACATACATATACATGTACTAGTATATTCCCAAATGAACTTGTAACTAGACAAGAGGTCAAAACTGGGTATGGGTGGTGGACATCTGATAAACATAGCGGCAGCCACCATTCACACAGAAACAACACATGGCGGATGTAAAAACAGGTTGCAAACCTAATGCAAGCACATTATATAATATCTGAACTTTATCTATGAATATTGCAAGCTACACTCAAACAAAACAAAACTATACTAATAAGGCAAAGCTAGGATATAATTGTTCGAGTGATGACTCGGGATGATATTTGGATGATATACATATACTATGAATTACTATTACTTTTATCAGTTATATATTATATTTGACTAATTTCATGATACATGCATATCATACAATCCAGAGAGATAAGTCAAAACAATGGTACATCTGCGAATCTTGCACTGATGAAGAATCAGAATAACTGAATGTATGTTTGATTCATCCTGGGTTTCTTTATTCATGATTTAAAGAATTTATTGGATACCAATAGAAACCAAATTTAACCATTTTTGGCGAGACTTTCATTGTTATCGCAACAACTTCATCTCGACACTGCTGTCACATGACTGCCGCCACCATGGTGGTCATGTGACCCTCTGAGATTTTGCACTCGGCCCGATGAAGTTGTTGCGATAACAACGAAAGTCTCGCCAAAAATGGTTAACTTTGGTTTCTATTAGTATCCAATAAATTCTTTAAAGAATCAGAATATTCATCTGATGTATCATTCAGGTTTGGTTAAAATCTCTCTTTCATCAAGGATAGTAAAAAAAATGAAGGTCAGGTACTAAGAAAAGGAGGTGAGAGGGGATGAGCATTGCCATAGAAATGACAATGCAACACTTACCAGAGCGCCAGCGATGGAGCCGCGCTTGTGGTGGAAGTGGTGGTCACCTTCGTGCTCGTGGTGCAGGATACTGAGGCGCTTGGCATGACCACCGGTCAGCGACATCTACAGGGCGAGACGCCAAAAGATGGAGACTGTGCAGTGAAAAATCATGACACCAGTGCCGAAGGCACAAAAAATGACACATAAAATTCCAAAAAATTGCATGCTGTTATATGTGTTTGTTAATGTACTATGGACTGAATGATTTGTTCTTTTTTACTCGATAGACAGATCTTGATATTCTGTGTCTTAAATCTCATAGTTAGGTAAAAGAAAATAAGACATTCAAATCAATATGTAACACAGCTCCAAGAATTATTATGTTTTCTTATATTTTGTATTTTCTTTTAATGCTTAACATTTCAATGTGAAATTTGTTAAACTGTCTAATGTGGAAAAAGTAACACTTCTTTCTTAGAGTTTTTGCAAAATACTAAATACTGTAGAATATAGGGATGATTGATATTATTTAGAGATATTTCAAATTTATAATTGGATTGCATTATTATGATATAATGTTCTAATTGATTCTTGTAGCATAAAATTTATTTTTGTTTTTCAGTCCACTGTACATTTGTAAGTAAAATATTGATGATCGTATATGGAAGAGCAATGAATAAAAAGTACAGATAAAAGTGAACTAAATAAATAAACTATCAATAAATATGATTATTATGTTTGAAAATTGGTATTATAAAACTCAATAAAATTGAAATCATAATTTAACAAAAAGTACATTTATAGTAGAAAACTAAAAGAAAATTGTAAGTAACAAGATTATTTTGAATACTAAATTGAATTTGTAAAAACAATGCTATCTGTGTTATATTGGTCTGTGATTGGTGTTGTGCAAACTTAATTTGAAATACAAAAAAATTGTACAAGATTATCATAAAAACTTCAAAATATTGCCAAAAACTGATGTATTACAAGAACAGGTAAATATTTCAGCAGCTGTTCTTTAACACAAATAAGATTGTTAATCTTCATATTTAATTGAACACAATAGGCTTATTTTAAATATGAAATTAAAAAACTCTTTGTACAATACACCCTGTCACCTTCATCAACATGTAATCATTAGTAAAAACGTTTTTGAATAAATATATAAAATTCTACTGCATTCTACCAAAGCAAAATATAGATTATTCTGTAAATATATCTTGAACACAGATTGGCTAAGCTTTCAAATATTAATTGTTATAATCAAATGTGCCTGAAAAGGTATTCTAGGGGTAAAGCATCTTTCAAAACAAAAATTAAAGAAACTAAACTTTTTTCATTGAAAGAAGCTCTCCATGAAGTGTAAGTAAAAAATTATTGTTCCTTGGATTAATAATTCAAAATTTGAACAAATTGATCGAAGTTTAAAACAGTGCATGCAAACAATAGTGCAGCTGCGACCGTGAATCAGATGAAAAAAGGTTGAAAATGAATAGAAAGCTGAAATGAAATGTAGCGTACATACCTTTACAAGGCGCCACTCAGAGTTAGGGTAAAAACTCACTCAAAGCAAAAATATTCAGTGATGAAAGCAAGTACTGCATTTCAATCGCAGGTATGGAATACTGCATGAAAATTTCTTAGTGGTCAAACCAACTGGACTACGAAGCAATTGTATTTTCAGTGACTTTGTTGCATGCAAAATGCAACGCATACGAAGTAAGATTGTATTTGACAAAAATGTCTCAGAAAATTTGAGAAAACATGTCTTTGATGATGAAAACAAATCAACAACTCATGGTGTATGAAATCTCTGTATTTATGACACGTTTAGAACCCCATGCATCACTGCTTACTAAAATAGTTACAGGATTTACCAGCCCAAGCTCAAAACTTGTCGCAGGTACTTCACCAGGCTGGCAAATATCAATAGTTCAACCATATTAAATCATATTAAACCATTCTTTGACATATTTCCTACACCGCATGACATTACAAGACTATTGAGCGCATGTCACACTATGTTTTATCACTGGAGTGTTCACAAGTTAGAAAAAATGGTTATCACAATATGACAGAACCAAGTATTAACGGGTTAACGGGTTTACAAACAACATTCAACCAATCCCTACCTCAAACAATTGAATGCTTATAACACAGGTCATCTATGTTACTACATACAAAACAATAATTCGAAGACAAACACCAACTGAATAGAATCACACATGTACAGTCTTTGCTTCTAGCCATTCTAGCTAGCTGTTCTGCATCTGTACAAGAGCACGCGGAATTGGAACTTACCCTTCTGTCACCATTTGGAACATCCTTGTCTTTGGCTGCTGTACCGTTGAGCTGCGTTTCGGCTGTCTTCTCTTTGTCACCATCTTCTACTGGCTCCACTCGCTTCGTGCATCTGGTAAAAAACCCAGACATCTCACTCTATTACTTATTTCTTAACTTTTCATTTATGCATTCAGCCTCTCAACTTCGAAGTAGTTAGCATTGATCTCATTCGTTGCTATTGAACTAGGACAAAACACATTAGTAGCATACACTTAGTAACACAAGTTTGCTTTTCATATTGTTCCTCTCACTGGGGAGTATACATATGCATATACATTGTACATTAGTCTACTCACGCGCAGCTCCATGTGCCCATCCACGTCATGATGCGAGGGTTGAACACCATGAGGATAATGTACATGACGTACAGCAGGAGCAGGATGACCGACTCGTAGTGAGTGAACAGGCCGTCCCACGCGAACCCGATGAAGCAGCCGATTGACATGGCGTAAAAGAACGAGTCACGCGCCAAGGGGCGCCAGTCCAGTTCCAACACCTAGTGGTGAGATCAAGGATTATATAATGCTTCCCATTATTTTGGATCATGTAGTTCAATCCAGTACTTGGATTATGTAGTACTACTCGGTATCTTCGGATTATATAGTACTTCTCAGTGTCTTTAAATTATATAGTACTGCTTAGTATCTTTAGATTATCGATATCTTTGGATTATATAGTACTGCTAAAAATCCTAATATGTTATAGCACTACTCAGTATGTTTGGATCATATGGTCGCACTCAGTATCTTTGGATTATACAGTACTACTCAGTATATTTAAATGGTTCTTCTTTTAGAGGTTACCTGTCCTGCGAGGGCTGCTGTGAGGGCGATGATAATGAGCAGGTTGAACACCGCAGAGCTGCAAGTGAACAGGGTGAGCATTAGATTTTGTGGCTGAGTAAATACAGTCTTGTATACTACATACACTGTTAAAGTGTATATTTTATCTGATTAAATTAGATTTAACATATCAAGAATTTTATGAATAAGAAGTTGCCACTCTCTGAAGCATGGCAGGTTACAGCTAGAGTGAAATAGATTATATTTCTTCTAAAACATTCTGCCACACATAAAGGCCAATGCAACTAACACTGCTCATGATGCCCATGTCTAACCATTCAAATAATTTTACCCTCTTTTGAATGTTTATCAGCTACTAGTTTACCACCTACACAATAGTGCCGACGGTCACCTCCACAAAGTCACACTTTCCCCACACTCTCCCACGAGTGTACCCAATAGAAAGGTTCTACGGCACATACCCCACGATGGTACCGACGCCCACGTCCGACTGCTGGATGACTCCGGCCACGGAGGAGAAGAGTTCGGGGGCAGAGGAGCCGGCCGCCATGAAGGTGGCGCCCGCCACGTCTTCAGACAGGTTCAGCTTCTCGGAGATGGCCTCCAGCGAGGGCACGAAGAAGTCGTCACAGATGATAGCCAATGCTGGAAAAAGAGGGAGGGGGACGTTATGTAGAGTAATTGTTTTGACAAAATAACACAAAAAAACAGAACTAGCTAGCTTGGTGATTTTGGTTTTAGGTAGTGATAATTGTGTACAGTACGCAAAAGTAGAAGACCGTAGAAGGGGAGGTGGTAGCTTCACAAATACAAAGTCTAATCTTCTACACACGTGTGGGAGACATGGAACACTGAGAGCATTTACTATGCGGCCAACTATTTCAGAAGCAATACAATGCAAAGAATGAATGAAGAGCGACTGTATCAAAGCCTGCAACTTCTGAAATAGTAGCTTGTACCACAATTGAAGCATTGGAAAAAAGCCTGCAATGGTTTGATTTACCCATCCGCATCACTGTTGAGGTGGATCAGACAATGATTTTTGCTAGTCTTATCTTATATCAGGCTTCGTCCTAGTTAATACTTACTGTTCAACGCCTAGCCACCCAACCAGTAATGGGTTGATTTTCAGACTCAAAAATACACCACGTTTACTAACACCACCCAGACAAACGTCGTGCTTGTTATCAAATTATCAACTGGTTGAAAACAACCATTAAACCAACAGCCGTATACTCACCCACAAAGATGACAAATATAAAGACGAGATGGTTGAAGAGCCAGGCGTACGGGGAGTGCGCCAGCTCCCAGTCACAGGACTCCCACTCCACGCCGTGGCCGCCGCCCTCCTCCGCGTGGTTCGTGGTGTTGGTGGCGAGCAGCCGCCGCCCCGGGCCGCCGCCCGTTAGCGCCGCCGCGGCAGGCTCTGTGGGCGAGAGCGGCACGAGTTAGTGAATGGAAATGTGCTTACTTACAATCGCAATTCACGATTTGTCACGCTCTAGCGATTTTACATCTATACCAGGTCATTGATATCCTTATCACACTATATAGCTTTCTCAACTCCCTGGGGGAGCAAATACAGCAAATCGCTACCGTAGCGAAGACGTGCTTATCACTCACATTAGCGTTCACTCGCCTGACAGTAGTACAATAAGTATGAATTCTTATTTGAAATGAAATCAGTTATTATTATGATCCATGTTGTTCTCAACTTTGATAAACTATGTGTCCACACACACACTCACAAAAAACATGCTTGCGAGCACATTTCTCATTATCGCATCATTTTTCATGTGCTAGCCTATAGATTAGTACAATCTTGGGTTTACAGCATTGGCAAAGCTCTATCTGCTGCAAAGGCCATTTTGTGTATGCCACTTGAGATAATCCACCAAAATAGACGGGGATAGGCTAATGAGCTTTGTACACGCACGGAAGAACCTCTCTATAAAGACCACCCGGAGAACTGATCTCAAGTGGTCTTGATAAATGAAGTGTCTGTTTGAAAATATTCCTAGTGGCCTCATCACGAAGGATTGGAAACCCTACAAGGAAATGGTTTATTATAGAGGTGGTCTGTTTATCTATATGTGACATTGGTTAGAAGTGGTTCTGCTGTATTAGCTGGGTAGAATCCAGGCAACAAATAGCCAAAATCTGAGAATCGATATTTAGTTTAATGTTCTGTACGTCATGGATATAGCTTGGTGTCTGGAAATCACCTCTTCGACCTTCAATGTTCTGTATTTGATGAGCCTGCTCAGTATTAATGATCCCATTAGACTGATGATCAATTCATCAACACGCCTTTTGAAGCATATAGCTATCTTCAAAACTAATGTGCAATATTTTGCCACAAGCAAGTCTGGAGCTTGGCTTTTTTTTTTAGCAAGTCCTATTCTGTCACCAAGCAATTCCGTTTCCTTGTCATTTGCACAAATGAAACATTAAAATTCTACCCACGCAATAATTCATCTTTAATAGCTAATGTACACAAATATTTATAATCAACAACACGCTGTTTGTTTTCTTTACACAGCAAGGCAATGTAATGTCAAAACAAACTTACGTGAATTTTGAACTGCTTGTGAACTGTCTGAGAAATATAACGTGACTGCCAACGTTAAAATGAACGTCCCTGCCAAGCCCGACTTCCACCATTGTCTCAGTTTTTCCTCTGTCTGTTTCACTTCTAGGAACTCTGACCACTGGAACCGCCGTCTGAACCGTCTGCTGTTATACATTCTGTAAGAAACACATAGAAAAAAATCCTAAGTTTTATCCAAAATCAAAATATGAAGGCGCCATATTTGATGTGGCTGGTTGAACCAACTCGGAATTGGCTATGCTCAGTTGCTTCAGGGCAAATCAATAGACTGTTTGGGCTGCCAGGGACAACCCATAAACAGGTGAGCCCTACGTACCTAAGTGGAAGTGTATGTATGTATACTGGATAATCGGAGAGCGAGCAGCAATAGATCTGTGTAGGGATATAATATACTTTGGGGTCATTCGAATACATTTATATAGAAATCATAGGGGTGGCTGAACTATTTCATAGCTGCATGGTTAATATCATGGGCTGGTAATACTAGATAGAAGTTTTTATAATACGAAGATGATTTCCGGTCGAATCTATCTGTAAAACCAACAAAAAGTAACAACACCAAATAAAATAAAATGAAACAAATACAGTAGAACCTCTCTATTGGAGGTACCAGTGGGGTGCATAAGGGAACATAAAGCAGTGACCCTCTTATAGGCCTACTGAAGTGTCGCTATGACGAGGCTTTCTTTTACAAATAATCTAAATTCCATCTGCTATATGATGGTATTTACATTATGACAATTTTCTCTTGTAAATGGGAGAGCGCAAGCAGCATTAGCACATGTAATAAGTTGTGATACTACAGGAATCAATTGATTTTCAGATCTAAAGAGATACGTGTCATATCAATCATGATAGGCTTGTATGATGGTCTGTGTAGTCTGTTTAATCTATGAACTTGTCAATGTAGATATTCTAGTTTGATTGATTATAACGTAAATCTACCCCTTGAAAATAGAACACCAAAACTCAAACAGAGATTCAGGCAACAACTACCAGTAATAATTGTTTCGCCTGGTTTTCATATTGTCTAGCGTTTGGCAAGAATAGTAGAGACCAATTGTCATATTCTATTATTTTTTCCCCTTACTTTCTATATACATTTCACAGGCAAGACTTCAAATTGCATAAACGATGGTCCTTTGTGCGTACGTCACATGTTAGAAACGTAGTACGTATGTAACCAATGCGTATTTGCGTTTGCTTTTATATACAACGTCATTCCCGAAAACAGAGTACGAATGACGTACTCATTAATCATAGTTCAGCAAATATACACGAAAACGTCTAAACAAATCATAAAAACTCAATACACTGCTTCAGAGACGTATTTGGACGTATCTTAGATTAGCTGAATTAACATTGGAAGGACGAGTTATGATTTAAAAAAGGTGAGCAGCTTTAAAGATGGTATTTCGTACTACTACTACAACAACAACAATCACATAATATTGTTGATGCAAGAAGAATTTGCGCCACGGTTCTCAGAGCTCCTGTCATGTCTTGGGGTCCGCCAAGACCGACATAGTAGTGAACATGAAGACCAAAGTGAAAAAGTCTATATTTTTGACATTTCTTATCCTAGTAGTATCACACAAGAATGAAGTCTACGGTGGCGATTGCGAGCTTAACGAGTACAAATCACACAAATCAGGCTATGTTATTGACTGCCAAAAGACTGTAGAATATACCAACGTAGACCTTACCAATTGCGTCACGCATTGCTGTCATAGTTATAATAATGCAGTGAAATACTTAGAGAGGTCAGGGATGTGTATCTGCCAGCAGTGTCCTCACAGCCGGATAAGCTTTCGCGAAGATAAGTCTGATTATGAAACTTTTCTTTTCAACAATCACCTTGGGTGTGGTGAGCTTGCAAATGCTGTCAGGGACACCAGTTGTCCGGATAAAGATGGCTCTAGGTGCGAATTTACCTGCAGCGAAGGTTACACGGGCCCTGACGTATCGTATGCCACCTGCCGACTTAAAGAGGACACGAAATCTGCTGGCAAGAAAACGCAGTATTTCGTTTACAAATGGGTCCCAGAACCACTCTGTCTTGCTGATGACTCTAACTTAAAAAACGAGCCTGATGATGACATCCTAGAGCCAGCACATATAGGAGCTTTGACACCAGCCATAGGTTTAATGTGGATTGCCATTCTACTCGTGTTTATAGCTGTAGTCTACTTCGCAATGAAGAGAAGGCAAGAGGAGCAAAGCCAATGTGAAGAACAACAGCCCCTAACTGATGATGGTACTACTGACACATCGAGATCAAGTGGCAGGAAGTGTATACTTAGTGGAATGGGTAAAACAATATGATTTAACTTGTATGAATTGTTGTTGAATACTATTAAGGATAATGATTAAATCTAATGTAAGATCATTGTTGTATTTAGTTTTATAGTTTTGTGCTGGTATGTGCATTACCAAGACACCCAAGTACAGCGTGCCATTTGTCACCGTCACTGTCAAAATACAAAAAAAAATCTACTATACATGTAATAAATGATATTTGGTATACAGCTTTTATGTCTCATTTCATATCATATTCCTGGTCATTCTCAGTACTTGTCAAAATTCTTAAAATTTGACAAGGACCAAGAGGTCCAAACGGTGTCATTAATTACAAAATATTGTTTTTGGACAATTTTTTTGAACTATGAACATCTACATGTATAGAGAAAATAAAATCAATATGATATAACAAAAAGCTGCTAGTGCCTATAGCAAGTCAAAATAGGAGCTCATTTGCGGTTTTCTATCCTCGATCAAGTATATGCATTCATAATCATACCTTCAGGACATCATCAATGTTTTTTTCTTCTTCAATGTTAAAGCGCAATATCAAGGGCCGTTAAGAAAACAAAGCAAAGTAGCATGACTTCCTATCCTTTTGTTGGTTGGTGAACTGCAAACTATAATAAGGGTAAATGGTCTGTTTTAGTGTGGATATAACACTAGCTTGTACGAGTGGTGTCTAGGCCAGCTCGAGTGAGCGTTAGCGACCGAGAGCAGGCTAAGACATCACACATGCATAGCTAGTGTTATCTCCACACTAAAACAGACCATTGCTTTATTATCTCACCAGTTTAACTGAATTATTTAACTGGATGGGGTTTACCGTTCACAAAGTAGGAAGATAACCTGATCTCCTCCGGCTCATCACCAATCAGAATCGAGAATGAACGGCAAACTGGGGAGAATAATTATGATAAAACACAACACGAATTCGGCCCTTGTCCTCAACAAATCCTAGTGACGTCATTAATGTTAATGACGTCACTAGCGGTGGTGGCGCCAAAATCGGGGCACCTGGCAGACTGTATTTTTTATTGAACGTCTCCCTTGCGTGACCCCCGTCGTTTCCTTTCACAGAAAGGCAATAAAATAGCGCCGCTGCTCGGGACGAGAAGTCCGGGAAGACGGATGGCTGTGTGCAGTTAACCTGAACACCCCAAAACACGCCGTGTTCGTAAGATTTATGGCCTAGTCATGCAATCAACGAACGGCCGTTTGATTTCTGCTTTCTTATTTCTGGTGCAGGGTTTTATACTACCTGTTGTAGTATGCACAGCAAAGTTTTTGTTTTCCTTTTACGCTCAGATGGTAGTTCTACAGCTCAGTTTCTTTTGGGTGTTCTGCGTTCACTATAGATTTGAGTTCTGGTTAATTTAGCAATTGACAGAGGTGATAAGTTGTAGTAGTAATACAATGGACATTGTATTGCAGCCTAACATGAAGCTTAAAATAAGCTGCAATTCATAAAACTGGCTGGTTCACTCTCACTGCGTCTGTGCAATCATTTTACACTCTTACTCGATTTGTACTTATTTTAGACATTGTTCTAGGGTGAAAAAGAAGGCCACCAAGTTTAGATCACGATACAAAACATACGTTAAGTCCTCTCTAATGCCCAAGTAACAGGTATTTTTCTTCATTCACACATCTACTTCTACCCGAGTCAGTTTTTATAGCATCATATATTTTTTAGAAGAACCCATAACAGTTGTGAAATACTACAGCATGGAGATCACAATATAAGATATCATTCAAAGCGGCACACCACATTTAATCGACTGAACAATCATGTTTCCAATTGAATTCGAAACAGCTCTCAACAAAAGTAATTATTGAATTCGTCTGCTTGGCATGTAGCGATAATATACAACGATAACAACAGACACATGAACATGAAAAAACACACACACACAAACACATACAAAAAAAAAAAAAACAAAAAAAAAAAGCAAACAAGCAGGACATTCAGTTTCTGCTTCTGCAGTGTACAGATCACACAGGTATACGGGAACACGCGCGCATGTAGAATGTAAGTTTTAGCATGTTCAAGATGTGTTTGGAGCAAATGTGTGGTTCAAACGAACACGATATGTTAACTTATCAGACATTAGCGTCCGACTGCAAAAACAATAAATCTAGAGTGTGAGAAATTCTCGAAAATAAAACGAAGAACACGTCTGCGGCTATTAATTTCTGCTGACGTCCCACGTGATACGGCGAACCATTTTAACGTGTCGTAAGATCTAGCTTTTCTATCTTTTTCTAGCAATGAGAATTAACATTGTTATGCTTAATTTCCCCATACCATAATGTACATTAGCCTTCTTTCAGGATTGTTTAGTTATCCATAGTATGCTGCCACATTAAAGAGATGAATTATCTAACTTATTGCTCGAATCAATCACTTTTCTCAGAGAACATTTCACAACATGGCGCCACAACGAGCCAATTGTTGCATGTATATGTTCTTTATCTGCCGATGACATAATGCTTATTTTGGTCATCACACTGGCCAAGAAACCGATACAGTTCCCGATATGGGTATCTGTATCTGCAGATATCACGATTTTGTTGACCAATCTTCGAAGCTTTGATATTAAAACCAACACTATGCGTTCGGTGTTGTCTAACTAGCCATTTTCGATGTTTGTTTATTTCTAACTTCCTACACACATGAATTATTGGATTCCGGTTTAAAGCTTCGAAATAGGTTAATCTTAACATCTTCATACCTAAGATACCCCCGAAAAAACCCAACACACACACAAAACACAAAAAACAACAACAAAGAAAATAACAACAACAAACACAGTGGTATGACTATCGAGCTTTTGGTTTAGTCTATGCTTGATGATGTAATGTTGTAGTGCATAATGTCTTTCTTATCGACACTAAATGTGTTCATATCCTAAATCTCCGCCTTGACTTCACAAACGTGTGTACTTCTAGTCACTATTGGCCATTGTGCGAAGGTCAATGATAGACAATGCAATGTTGTGAGTGATTGCGTTAATTCCTTCAGCACCTCTTTTACTGCAATGCCTGGGACAATATGCTTTGCAACAAAAATAACGTTATGTATGCTTGTAAAAAAAAACCTTGTTGTTTAGACATCCTTTCCTAGAATTACGTGTTATGATGCGATTGCGGCACCTTACTTTCATGTCAAATATCATATTCACGGCTGTCTCGCCATCAAAAGTAATTATCTTTAGTTTTATGTAGATCTAATTTACTGTAAAATTACAATAACTTTTTACAGCGCACGTGGCCTTCCGAGGGCGTGAGCCACAGATAATTGACTTCTAATGCCAAAGTTGGTCAATTCCGATGTCAATTTTTATTCTAAATCGTGAACAGGTTAACACTGTAATCATAAAGTGGCAATAGGTCTACTATCAACAAATAATAAAGTATAGGAGTTCATGCCATGGTCGCTTTACATGTTTACCCACGATGATTTGAACTTGAGGTGATCCAGGGACCTCCTGGTCTATTGTTTGCGTCAACACTTGGCAAAGTCACCCGCCAAACGCCACATCTAACTGAGTTATTGCTCGTTAACGCCTAACATGTCCACACGTCAAACTGCGCATGCTCCAAGTCTCCGCTGATTTCCGTCTATACAGGGCTTAATAATTCAGCACAGAAACAGACGACTTGTTTCAAGCGTGAAATATGGTGACCTTTCTCGATTTGTTTGATAGCTTAATCGAGCCAAACGACTTTAATGCACTTTAAGTATGAATGCAGAGGAGCAGGTTGATAAACAATCAATCAAGACGGGAATTCTGACGAGTGACGTCAAATCCTCCAGTAGATCTGCGCCCGAGCTGTAATGTTTTGTGCTATCTTGTTTGATGTTCACACGGCGGATACATTATTTGTATTTTTTCATTAATGTCTATGCCTAATACTGTTGTTTCTTCACAATGGGTCGCACAAAGAGTAAGCTAATGAAATGTATGTAACTCAGTTAGAGATCCTTCTTTGCTCTCTCTCAGGCATGTTTCTCGCTGAAGTATGGAAGAGCTTTGCGTATACACGCACATGTAGGTTTCATAGAATAGCTACACTTGCGCATATATTGATTAAGCATTACATAAGCTCAAAATTCCCACAATGGATATGTGACCCTCATTGCATTTAGGTAAATCAGAGATTCTTATTGGTAAAGTCCATCTTACTTTAGCCTTTATCATAGTGTAAACTATCAAGGACAACATCAATGATTACCCTGCCAGCATAGGGCTGACCTGGTGTAACTAGGTGTCACATTCTAGTCTCGCCATCCCACCCCGGCGTCTACCTTCCTGGCACGTAGTAGCGTGATGATGGGAACCACCCACGCCCTTCCAGTGGGTGTGCACGCAGTGGTGGTGCACATGTACGTAAATTAGGATGGGTGGTAGTGGTAATTGGTGCACTTATTATTACAGCTGTATTGGACAAACATGTTTATACAGCATAGGGACAAAAAAAAGGCCAAGCCACTGCCGTTGTACTAATTACGATGGTCTGATGAAGAAGATTATTAATTAGCATTATTGGCCTGTGTTTACAAGTTTGGTGGCCATTGCTCCATTATTATTATTAATTTTTTAATTCTATCTCTCTACCTGTATTTGTCTATCTTCTTTCGTTCATTGATTCAGTGTCCCGTGAGAGACAGTCCAGGCGTTCCTCACTAAATAAGCGGCCCTGGTGTTGAGAAAACTCACTGCACATTGCTGGCAGTTCGTTGATAGCATCACATATAACCATGATCTGATACGAAATGCCTTCGAATATTAAATTGGAAAATATCTACTTGAATACATATACACAAGTTTTAATAAAATACGTTGGCTTGGGGGTGGGGTGTGGGGGGGGGGTGATCCCAGTAGTGACATTGGAGTACGGCATTATTCAAGTTTAGATGAAAAATAAGCTTGTCTTTTCATTGGCTGTAGACACCAGCAGCGTAACAATTTATTCCCATGGCGCTAATTAATTCCACGTTACACTGGGGTGATGATGTAAGGTGAATACCGCTGGTCATTTTGTCCCGTCTACGCCCAACGCACATCATCGTGCCATCTGCTGTACAACTCGTGTAGAACTAAGACCTACATTGTCCTGAACAATAACCAATCTATACCAACAACTTACCACGTGGCACCCTGCGTAATTTATTTACGTCCACCATGTGGATCCTTATGATACACGCAATGAATATTTTACTCAATATCGTCACTCAACAAACCATTAAGATGATGCAAGCATGTGCACGTGCTAGTTTAAAACACATCTGAAAAGTTATACGCATGTACACAACCACATAACAACAAGAACCCACTTTTCACGGGGACGTTCGTGCGTCAATCGCCATTGTTACTGAACTGCACGCTATTGATCTGATAATTAATATCTGCAATGCGAATATGTGTACGGAACACTGGCCGTGTACACATCACTGTGTACGACAGTATCCGTGTACACATATACGCTTCCGACCAATCGATGCCACCACTCCATACGTGCATGAGTACCGTAGGATCCCACTCTGTTTGAGAGGGTCTGTTTTATGCTGGTGTAATCCTTCTTCACGGTTGACTGGGTTTCGGTGAAGTGACAGGCAGATATCGCGAATGTTCGTTTCCGATTTTTAAGTGTAAATTAGACGAGGAGAAACACGGGTGGAAGACGTTCTATACGTTTTAATAAAAGTGAGACAATTTGTTACTTAACATTGGCTATGATATCACGACTGATTGGGTTTCAATGTTAAGAACTGTCTGATCCCAGCTTTAGATAAAGCTATTAATATATCTAATACAAGTACAAACTGTAGGCGCATGTAAGATGTTATATTAATTCTGGTCATTGATAGCTTGTTCAACAAATATATCTTTATGAAAGAATCCAGACATGTGCATTATATTATTGATATCATTCTTACTAAATAAGTAAAACGTCTGTAGGATTTAGTGGAAATCTATACAGCTGACGATTTAGATCACGATCATGTGACCTTGTACCCTGCGAGACTTGAAGTAAAATGTACCACTCACCTTGATTGGGACTAGAATAAATCTAATTTGACAGGACAAGATGTGGCTGTAAAAGACACCCAATGCCTTCAAGGATTGCTTCTTGGGATCCCAATGTATGAACTGCATATATTCTTGGGTAGCAAATTTACCATCATGCAGATTTGTTCTGCTTACTGTCTACAACAACCTTCGTTTACAAGATCTAAAAACGGACAAGTCAGTCAGATTCGCCTTTATTCTCAACCTCTGCCATCATATAACAAATACACAGCTCTAGCAACCATATTTTTCCTCATAACGTATTTTTCTGCTCTCTTTTTGCTACAAACCTTCTCCCCCTTGATGAATGGCGCTGATCAAACATTTGTTTATACCAAAGGAAGCCCATAAACCAAGGCGCCTGTAGCTAAGAGCGGTCTCCACACAAATCATGTTACATTAACGAAGGAAAAACCCTTTGTGTTACTCTCGGGAATAACCTATAGATTTAGAGCAATGTAAACACGCGAGGACGGGAAGGTGTGAGTTCTGATATAAAAGCGTGCTGGAGATACTCCATATGAAACCCCGCTGTTCCCAATCCATTTGCTCTCCTGATATTGCTTGATCCATCACATGCTTAATTAAGATGAATGATTGTGATACAGTAGCAGAAATCAATAGTAAGCATCAACATCTATATAACGGGTATTTTGGTAACTGGCTATAATATATAAGTATATACTCATGGTATTCTAATCTCTAGTATAGGATATGAAGCTGTATTGGCGAGGAGAACTGCTCTCAGGAACTTCAAACTTGGTTTGCCAAAACTTTGTAAGACCTCACTTAGAAAACAAAAAAGAATAGATCAATCTAAGGATCAGTTGTATCCTCTGATTGTTATACAAGCATAAAGTGAATTTTAATGCCCAAAGGGCAGACACAGGGTGGATTAATATCCCCAGGGAAAACAAGCACGCGGCAACTTATCTTGTCCATCGGACATTTACACAGGTCATTACAAAATCACATAATATTATACACGATAAGATAACTCGCCCAATCACACTACCCGTGTATCATTAGCATATCTGGTGGCAATCTGAGCCTTTTCAACAGATAGGCAAATGTCAACTATTGAACTGGTTTTACGATGCATCTTTTCATAATTATCAAGAGCAAGCTACGTAAAATATAGGTCACACGTGTTGGAGATAGGTACATGAGTATCTAACATATACAGCTTAATTTGATATTTCTGCAAATTGGTATCATTCTTTTGGTAAAAAATATGTCTGCATCCAAATGGATTATGTTATTACCTTGCTGCACCAAACTGATATGACGCTTTCGTGTGCATGTCACAAGATTTTTACAGCTCTCTTGTGTCTTGTAAACCCGATGAGCCACCTTATAAACTTGCAGGTCACACATTTTCCCACATGGATACATCATATTGTATCATCTCGCGTCCCTGTTTCTCTCTATTTAGAATCTGGAACTTGTCGCTCAATGAGCATTGTTTGATCTAAGTTGCTCAGCGTTATGAATGACATCTAAAATTGAATTCAACTAATAACATTTTGCTTGCCAGTGGGGTGCTGTTATATACTCACCCAGAATTGCACAGCATGCGTATGCTGAAGTTAGGGTCACAGGGTCCCGAATATTTGAAGCCGAATTGTAGCTATCGGTACCCGGCGTATTACTGTCTGTATAGTAACGTTCGGCTATGAATATTCGGGACTGTCAGACTGAGGCTTTAACATTGTTACATTTGTCCAACATAGGTTTAATGCTCATGAACTAGTTGGCAATGGGACGCCACCATTGATGAAATATGATCATGATATATCTAATACAGAACATTCAAGGACACAGGTGATTTTTAACGCATTATATGAGTAGATGAGTATGCAGTGTGTTGGTAATATCAATCACTTCATATGACACACTATAAAGTAACAAGAGTGTTATCGTATTACCTATTACTTATCACCCTGAAGTGGATTAAGTAGGTTTCGTTTTCGTATCTTTCACCAGTAGATTAATATAACAACTAAGCATGCTCACTTCAGATAATTTTATCAATTCCATTATTTCCTTTATCACTGCCACCAGGTAAAACTGTGAATATGAAACATACCTTTCAATACCCGCTGAAGGAATTCTTCAATATCAAGGTAACGACGCATTAAAAAGGTGAAAGGCACGTTCATCGTACAATACTAACACCTCGACCAACACCAACTGTACATGGCCTGGAAAAGAGGACGCATCTCTTCGCCCCAAGTCCACTATATATAGAGACTAGACATATCTATCACTGGCAAATCAATGATTTTGAAAAAAGGGGAGAATGCGCACTAAATAATCCCATGTGTTTTGTGAGACCGATCCATAGCGCACATGCCAAATAACCCATGGAAATGAAATAATGGTGGTGGTGGTGGTGGGGGGGGGGGGGCGTTGTCATGTTACAAACGCGTGGTTCTGGCATTAGAAAGGGTATACATGTACAATAAGCATATGTATGTAATACATGAAAATATATATTCAGTAGCACATCTCTATCTGACAGCACAGACATTGTTTTCTATTAGGCCTAGAGCATTACTAAATAAGTATGTGGATGTGTGTAGGAGGCAAACGACACTAAGAATGTGCCACTAAATAGCAAACAAAGACTACGTGTCTCCTGCTATTATAACCATGCCTATTATCAAGCAGAAAGAAACTTTGTAATTCATACATGTTTCTAATGGTCTGGAACAAAGTGAAGTAATATATCTATATTGAGAAAACATAATAGTATAAATGAATACATTGTTTTCTATGACAGATTGACAGGTCAATAGTTTGACATGGTGTTCTCTCACTGATCGTTCAAATGAATATGCCGGCATTCACCACTTACGTAATGAGGTGTCACAGAGTAAATGTTACATGTATGTGTCGCATGACAGTAAGGCATCAAAACGGTATAGTTAAATATTCAAGCCATATAGGTGCCATACGTGAATATACCGAGAGCATACATCAATACAGGTCTATATATAAGCGCAGATTTCCAGACTCCCAACACACCCCTGTTTTAATGCACCCATAAATATAGACACTATAACTGACTTATTCAGGTTTTCGTATAAGAAGGGGGGGCGCCCACATAGTTTCATGGTCTTCCTACCCGGATTAGCTCGTGGAGCTGGGTATAATCCCGTCACGCTTGAGTGCCTACGCGGCGGCAGCCGTCATTAAAGCAGTAATCACGCGTGGTTTTGCATCAATATTAAATGAAGTACACTAGAGAGCACACGACAAGGGACACTTTATGCAATGATTAATTAAACAACGGGAACTCTCATCTTCGGCCCATATATTAGCGCCATATATGGTCGATAGTTTACATACATTACATTATTGGCATACGTAATGTTAATGTTCTTTACTAGTATAGTGTCTGAAGGGGTTAATACTGTAATTGATAACTTATATATGTGTGTGTTTTCGGGATATAGCTGTACGTACTGTATGTCATGGATAACTGAAATCTTTCTAACCGTGGCCCTGTCACTGTCATTGCGTGTCTTCAGAATCTATGATCCTAGCACTAAATTTGTCTTATTGCTTAACCATCTGAATGTACATTATCTGGCATGCACATCATCTGATTTTCTAGAATTCTTTCCCATGCAGCATATTCACACGTGTTGTATGGTGAAGGTACAATAATGAAGAATTATGAACACCCACATATAAAAAGCAGATATTTAAGTAATGTACTAATAGGCTATACTGTGAGGCAGACTATGGTCTGGGAGTGGTCTAATTCGTCTACCTGTGTTTCGTGAATATGAACCTCTCTGGTGTTTTACAGGATGTGAGTCCCAGCAATGGCTATGGGATATAAGCCCCAGAGACCTGGAGAAAGAATCCTCTAATATCAACGGTTTTACTTGATTACGTTCACCAAACACAGCATAGTTATAGATTCGCAATTAGATAGCAACTTTGATTAGGCCGTAGTAATATGATAGTTTTATGCACAGCTTTGGTTCAATTGATCCATCATGCATAGGAAAGTGTCCGTCCCAGATAGCTCTCCGTGAATCAGACATGATTGTGCTTCGAGCTGTAGGTACGATGACGTCAAGTGATTATGTATAATTCAGACACTCTTCGCGGAAGCGTTGTAATGTTTGCTCGTTTGTGAGATTGAAGCAAGGTTTTGCAATGGCTTACACAAATAAGATAATATGTATGGACATGTGTGACTCAATAAACAAAGGTGGCCAGTCAACCCCACTATATCAACCGTTTACACGTTTTACTACACAAAGACTAGATACATTTTATTAATCAAATTGTTAATTGGCTTTGAACATAACTTGTATACAATTTGAAACTTGTAGCTGCTTTGGCAGTTGTCATGAAAAGATCAGTAGATTCATACACTGAGGGAATTGTGTACAAGCTTTCAGCTGTTTCTGTACATTAGTTCGTACCCATTCACAGAGTGAGATCAAGCATATTAGACAGGTATTTAACAAATAACACTTTTGAAAGTCCTCATATCGTACTTAGTCTATACGAGTGCTTGCCAACTTCTAATAAATCAATATCTTTACATATACATACATTGTATAAACCACAGTGGATGAGTATATCATAGAAACTCCACTTCAACCCGCCTGTTTTTTGAAACCACATCTATTATATGATTTACAGCCATCCAAAATATTTATACAGAGACAACGAGGAACCTCTATGAGACCACCTCTTTATCGAGACCAATTGAAGTCCGCAACAGGGTGAGCTTATTAGGAAAGTTACGCTGTACCACCATAGTCGAGAGCAGTTCCTAAAATCAATATCAATGCATATATCCATTATCCAGTATAAAAGGGATTTCTGCGATACATATATTTTCCTCTAAATAAGGCTTTCGTCTATTAAGAGGAGTGCAAGAGTAAACACTGAAAGGTCTCCCGTCGGGATCACTTAGCACTTGATTTAATGTGTTCAACCAGGTGTTTTCCAGCCTGTATGGTATGGGAATTTCTTTGTTAAAACATTCCATATTCCAATTGTCGGATCAGCCTTTGTATGTAATCAAATCTAAATGGTTTATTGTCACTAAGGAGACTTTGCATTGATATGATATATACAATAATTCAGATAGCATGATGAAAATTGAATTGAAGATGTACAATGTACGTAACTATGGATCATCTACTGATCCACAGATAATTCCGTCGTCCACGTGGGACAGTGACGACTCCCCTTCCGTATCAGTGCATTTTTATATTAGTTATGTGATAAATATAAAATAATTATTGATTAAAATTAGATAATGCGAATCTAATTAGGATATTGAATTTATTTTAACTGTGCAAATTCAAAGATGTAGAGCCAACCCAAAAGCCATGAATACGGGTTTCTGTCTACAGTGAATACCTGCACCGAGTGCAAAAAACATGTATCCATGGGCGTTATAAGTTCAGTTCAAGAACACATGTCGGCATTAAACCCACATCCGAAATTGACACCAGGTGGTCCACGGTAGGTAAACACTGGCAACCATTTCCCCTTTCGGGGACTATTTAGACAAAAAGTCTACACCATTAAATGAAGAAGCCAAAACTAAAACAGTCTATAAATAAGTGGGTCGAAATTAACATCTGCACAGACATTTTTGCTGTCCGTTTTCCTACACTGAATTAAATGGTATGCAAAGACAGCCAGACTTAACTTTGCTTGCACTCATCACCCACTACTCTCAAATGTACGTGGAAATGCCGCCATAAAAATGGTTGTCAACGAAAGAATTGTGGTTGTGTAAGAGCTGTAGTAGAACCGCTCTATTAAGACCACCCAGTTATCTGGCCTCAAGTGGTCTCAATAGAGAGTTGGTCTCTATGAATATTTTCTATCAGACTCAGAGAAATCGTCTTATTAAAGAGGTTATCACAATATATAGTAAGCTAATGAGTGTTTCCACGAAGAGGTGTTCTTAATTGGATGTTCAGCTGTGTCTGTATTAAGATTATAAATGACCATCTTGTTTATCTATGCGCCTGCTGGCAAGGCTACCGCCGATGTTCGTGCCTCGTTAACCTCGTGAGCGAGGCTAATGGCGGCATGTTAGGCGAACCATTGTTTCCGGCTAATCGAGACTAGTGGGGGCATCTCGATTCCTTCCGAGGGCGTGGTTGGGGCAAAAGATAATGGCGGTCATTTCTATGACGTAATTACGTAATTATTTGTGAAGGACATTATTGAGAATCTTATTGTTTTTTCTCTCTCCTCAAGAATGGCGAGGGAGCGTTGACAAATTTGCCGTGTGATGGAAGTCAGGACATTGCTGTTGGACAAACATTTGCAAGGGATGGCTGAGCAGTTGGACAGATTGAGCTGCTTAATTGCTTATCAAGTGGGCTTATTCCGCAGGAAAAATCATGTGCGACTGTGATGTGTTTTCGTTCGGTAAATCTTTTGGAAAACTATACAGTATGAAGATGTTTCAAAGTGAATTAGAACTATTATTTTATTAAGATAGTACCCATGCTGCGCAGAGAATTCAGTTAATCACATGAAATCAACAATTATGTCCCTATTGCAGCTGCTCATTTAATAATTGACAACTTGACACTGTAGACAATAACACTGGTTTAAATAATAAGCATCAGAATGAAATATCTCTTTCATTAAGGCTAAAAATATCGGGGAACGTAATTCTAGTTGGCATTAAACAGAAGACAGTGTTACCTAATGTTAGTTATTTGCCACCCACACTGATATACACAGGATAGGTGAATTGCATGTTGCCATCCAGTTAGCTTGGACCGACATTAAATTGTAATGAAGGTAAACATGCTACTGAAGATTGACTCGGCTGGTTTAACGTTCTGAACATTTCACTAAAATTAAAGTCCCCGACTAGGAAAATCTGCTTAAGTTATAATAGCATTACGTGGTGTTATTTTTTTTGTCTGTAAAAATACGCACAAAGTGTAATGTGTTGCCCTCTCTATATTACAGTATATCTTGTATTGCAATATCGTAACAATAGTAATGATCCATTAAACATTTACAGATAATCCCAATCCAGTATTTCTTGTACTTTCCTACTATATGTATGTAGCAAAGCTCGGGACAGTCAGTTCCAAATACATGAAGCCGAATCATTTTAGTTTCGTATTCATTGTTAATTGGGTCATATTCTAGCCCCATAAATAGTATGCGTTTCTAAAATATAGAATAACCGTTTGCCCATGTATTTCCTCACCTACTACCCCGCAAAAAAAAAACAATAGGCAATCGTCAGACTAGGGCATACGTAACGACATGCCTGGGGTGCATTGCATCCAGAGACAGGGGCGGAAGCCTGGTTTTGAAATGTGATAACTGCCTACAGCATGCTTTGATGAGGGACACATGTTATGAGATTACCGTATGTTATTAATGCGCTGTAGCAATTTGCAGACAACTCTCTGCACCATGATTTTTTAGGAGGACTAGATTCAGCTCAGACACAACCAGATTGCGTCTGTTGATTTTCATGACCCAGAATTACAAGATGTAGTCTGATAGTTTTGTTTTATACATTGAAGAGGAAAGTGTGCAACTTGAAAGTCTGTAGCATTAGATGGTAATGCGCTTAAGCACGTAGACACGAAACGCTGTATGGTTCACTTTACCATGGTTCTAGTAGATATCAAAATGAACCATTCACACTATGAAAGTTTGGAAAGTTTGTTGGTGAAATTAGATAGTACGCGATTAGTTGATATGCATGTTTATTAAAGAGACACTTACCCTTTCTCAGAATTATTCATAGGTATGTAAGCTGAAATCAGATTACCCTACCACTAGCCGTGTAATTAATATCTAACATTTGAAATGTCTCCGCATATAGCAGCTTCGGTCCTATCTATACGTGTTCACCCTGGGAAAGGTCCGCTGTATTCCCTCCTTCAGGAGGCAAGAACCAGATTCCTCACGGTGTAAACAAACACTTCCCTGGAGCCACTAATGTCTATGGCAGCTACTACTAATACTTGCACCTAGTAAATGAAAAACCACGATGAGTTTTTTGTCTTTATCTTGTTGATCAATCAACAAATAATGATGCCACGCTTAGATACCATTGTATTTCCATGTAACCTTGCCACGCAATCGCTCATTCTGCCCTCAGTGCCTTCAATCTACATGTCTCCTGTGCTGAAAAACCATCACTAATTATATAATCTAATCTACAGTGGGACATGTATGAACTCAAGTTCTATATTTAGTCCAGTAAGGAATTGCTGTCAATGCAATTGCCCATTTAGATAGATTAAATACAGTCGCGAGTAGACTTTATTAACTCATGCTAGTCTTACAATAATTTTAGGACAGGATGACAGGCACTCCACATGTGATGATGTTTGTGAGGAAGATTGACCTCGTTCTGAAACGAAGTTTTTATCTGAAGCAATGATTAAAACTATCAATCATGTATATCAATTTGTTGCGCGGATTTATACCGTTCCCCAGTAAACACATACATCTACATAGTAGAAAGAAAAGAGACAATAGTGAACAGATACCCACCAAAATACATGCCACCAGTACAATTCCAAAGCCCAATATTTACTTCAGGTGTGTAACTATTACATTAGGATGTTCGAGGGTGAACACGATTGGATGGTGGGCGTTTCTGTTTAATGACCTTTCAGAGATACTGACAAAAGTAACTCGGGTTCATAATCATTTTTGTATATTCTGATGGAAGTTCATTTATCCTGGATTTGATAGACACACTCTCTTTTTTTTTAAACACTAAGCTAATGACGTCATCACTGTGAACAAAACAGAAGAGACAGTTGAAAGCTTAGTGTAATAAATTGCTTGTATTATCCTGTTTAAAAATAAAGTTATTACGTTTGTCCATTTTTGTATACATTATCAATATTGCCATTTTATTTTTATTTTTGCGCGATTATATGTTTAATGACTTTATTATCTGGATGTACATGTATACAAGTGGTAGGTGAGATAAATCCTATCTGATGTACACTATACATAAACATAATGTGGTATAACGTGCATAATGTAGATGCAGAGACAGGTTCAGAAGAGCTGGAATTATTATTTATATATTTGGCTCAATTTCATTGTCACTTAATTTGAAGTTACATTAGATAACAAACAAGGTGATTTTCTTTCTTTTGTTACGTTATGTCTTACCTTTCAGATAAGAGTTCAGCATTGGCATTACTAAACAGCTTTGTTAAGTTGTTGACTCATGTTCCATGTATTATATCTTCAAATTTAGTGGGTGACGCCATTCACGATATCACACCGTTGTTATCCCCTTCACCATGCCGTTGATATATTTTTCAAACCAAGCTTATCATATGATACATCCAGAGTATTAAAACTCATGCTATTTGAAGTGCGTTTTATGAAGTACATGCAAGTCATGTCACTCTGGACACGTTTTTGCTACATACACGTCCATATGGATATGGATCTCACAACAGATTGCTTTTCAACCTTACCATGTATGTACAGGCCACGTCACTAGAGCAAATTTGATTTGCGGAGCTCTCTTAATGGTATGTAAAGTTTACAAACAACATATGACAAGTGTTTAAACAAAACCTTCGTGTATTGAACAACATTTCATTTTTAACATCAACAGTTATAGCTAGATCCTTGTCAAATTCATAAGGACTACTGGTATTACTGCCTTATTTCACATGGATTATGTTTAATTGAAAAAATAAAAAAAAAAAAAAACACTGGATGATGCAACACTGCATGGGCATGCAGTGTAAAATGATGTATGTATATCAGCGATGACATATACATAGCCTAAGCTATTAAAATGTCAAGTGTCAAATTGGCTAATTTCAATCGAGGCACTCCTATGGTTCCTATGACAATGTACTTTTGAGCCAATTAAATTAATTTTATGCTAGTATTTTGAGAACAATTGAAGTAATTAGAAATTTATAATTCGATTTGATTCTTACAAAGTCTGAATAATTAATACGTATTTAGTAATGACAGGAAGACAGCCTGATCAATTAAGCCAATTAGTATCAAAATAGAACTGTCAGGAATGATTGTAAGCAACGTAAGTAGGATTTTTAGATTATTAGTGACAACTGATGAATATGAACATTTAGATTTATTTTCGACATATCTTTTCAGTTTTTGAAACCCTTATTCTAACGGAAGTTACTAGTGTTAAACAGTACATAATGAACCACAAGTATTAGATACCAGGAGAGATGTTATGCGTGGCAAGTGGTAATTTCTAGATAAATGTGACATAGGTAGAAGAATACTAAAATACGAAATCTAAGTATGGTTTCTTAGGCGTGTGTTAACAAGGTTGAAAGTCAGAAGTATAATTTCGGAGATGAAAAATGACAACGCATGTATCCCACATAAAACGTACTAAATGTCCTATCCTCCAAAGTTTCTGCACCAAACTCTTCTCAAAATATAATTTACCGGCAGTATAGGGTGCAAAAATATCTAAATTACATTATAAAGAATCATAACATTCAAATGGCATAACAGCTAACATGACATAGTGGTTTGGGTGAAAACCGAATTTTATTGAGTCATTGAAGATTTACTTCAATTCGATTGACCAAGTCATTTTACAGATGTGTTAAATATCAATTTCACCTACTTTTGAAGAAAGCACCAGGTAATAAGAAATACAAGAGTGTGCATTAATTAGCATTCCCGCTAGTTCAATTGGGAACACATGCATTGGCGTTTCCTAACGAGAACATCACCGCATATCAAATGCCATTAAACAACACCGTACACGCAAACATTTATCTCGAAGAGCCAAATGCACGATATTTATAACCAATATCTGTGGCAATACAACTGTTGGTGTCATCAGTGTACGGAATATCTTTCACACCCACGACTGTCCGTTTTCAGTAACTTGTTAAAGGAATGTTTAGCCAGAAATGTACAAGAATGTAATTTTTTGTAAACTCTTATTTTAACACATCTGTTTTTTTAGCCAGTATACTTGATTCATAGGATGGTGCGACGACAATATCATCTGTCTTGGTCATCCCCTAGTTCACTCCCAATCAGACACAAATGAAGAATAGCTGCAGTATAACATGTCCATACACAGGACTTAGAAAATGCTATCAAGAAAATAACTATCGGTACATATACCTGGGCGCCATATTTCATCTCATGAAGTGTGCACACATACCGGTTAATATGTAATAAGAGTTGACTACTATTACGCACCCAGTTGGCATTGTGCACATATTTCCATCAACGCATGATAATAAAGGTAGAAATGAATAATAATTGTCAACGCATTCTTCTAAATATACTTCATTATATTGTATAATCTAACTTTCTTTTCCATGTACAGTCGACTAGTCATTGGAGGTTTAAGCGCTGTTAATCAACGTTTATGGCATGGCGTATGGATTGCGAATCCGGCTACATATGACGCGGACATTACACAAATCTACTTCCAGATATGGATTGCATAATCCACAGGAAATTAATCGATAGAATGTCATACTAAGAGTCTGCTATACTACTGTAGGTACCATGTTATTATATGCTGAGTGCATGTGTGCCATGTGAAAGAACGTTTGGTAGACCGACACCTTCCCTGCGAGTCGTCACGCGATGCTGAGGGCCTTCTTGACATTGAACGCCGCTATCGGGAACATGTGGGGATTTAGAGATGGAGTGGTGCATTTAGAATCATTGCTAATATCAATCGATTATATTTCAGATTCGATGGCTAAGTCCACTTGTGCATCAACTCTCCCACGATTTTCCGAAAACCTGAATCTGCCAGCGATACATACCACACTACAATCATGAGTTATGAAGTCACTGCGGGTGCACCTGCAGCCTAACCAAATCTTGAAGAGCATGCATATGGTGCCTCCCTTTATCATATGCAAAGATAAGATTGCAATATAAACTATATCATTGATGATGTTGTTGTTGTTGTTGCTGCTGCTGCTGTTGCTGCTGCCAGTGGCCTCCTGAGCATCAGTACTCCAGCTGTCGGCGTCTCTCGTAGAACGTAATCGTCCATCCCTCCTGCCACGTGAGTAGGTTGAAGTGACTTGTATAATGGGGCTGCATCAATGTCACACACACTAAAACCTCCCCATTAAAACATCCATGGGTGTGACCTTCAATGGTTTCAAAAAGCGAGAGTGGTCTCTTTATGGAGGTTCGTGCTAGTCTAGCTCGGAGGGTTTGATGGATGGTCTTATTATATTGGAGAGATTCTCAAAATAGGTTTTTATCGTAGTTCTGCTGTAAGAAACATACATTTAAACACAGTCTCGCATTACCAGACGCATCGGTACATATTATTATGATAATAGGTTACCTGTCTACGACCTACATTGTACTTGGCAAATAACAGCTATTATCAGATTTTTGAATGCTCAATGACCTCTAAGTCAGATGGCGACCAAACTTGGTATGCTATAGGTATATAATTATGACTATTATGAATTTGGTATTTCTTTCGTCGTAACACTAAAATACATACATTTCAAATGATGTATTTTCTCAACAGCTTTAAGATGATCAAACAAAATAACACGCCATTGGTTGTAAACATAGGAGCAGGTAAAATCCCGACCATGTTAACAGCATCCAGTGCACTCTAATTGGACACGACTCGGTGGAGGGTTCAACAGAACACGCCTTGGTAGACAAGCACAGGTAAAGCTTTACAACCAGAGCAAATTTACTTCAATTTAGAGCTAAATATTTATTTTCAATTAATCTTGCTGGACATGCATACGCTATATACGGGTTACCGATTAATTTGTCGCGTATATTTCTTATATTATAATCGGTATTCTCGAAAAGATCATAATTGAATGTGACAGGGTATGCTGCCAAACCAGATTAATATAGTAACAATATATATGTATAATCATTATAATTATGTACAATCTTTATATTTTATTTATACTAATATACTAGATATGAGAATTATCTAATTGAATAAATCACACTTCACTGAAGCTCAATGCTTCTCTTTTCCTGTATTTCAATCGGAATCTTAAAAGAACTGCCCCAACATGGCACAAAAAGTCCATCCACTCTAATGAATTGCTTTACCAGTTTTCTATGACTTATTATTTAATTCCTCCTGAATGAGACTGTGGTAACAATTAAAGAACATGGCGGTATCTAAGATTATGTTACGCCTGGCCTCACAAACTAAACAAGCCATCGCCAAGTGGACATATATTTAATTGGAGAGAATTCGCTGCCTCCATTCTCTGCCAACAACAAGCTCAGTTAGTTTCGTAAACGCGTGATGTTCCTGTGAAACCTCCATATGACGACAGCTTCTGCATTTTCAAGTGTCCACCATATCTCTTTCAAAAACATTTGAATCCTCTTTAAGATGGAAAACCAGAGAGAGCAAAGCAAGCCACGGCAGTTGCAACACTCGCTTTGCTCTGAGGCTGTCCCAACAGGAAGGTTGTAGCGTGCACATGGTGCCTCACGGCTCTTTTAACATGTAAAGAAAGTCGCGCTGGATCGATGGATCAAGCCATTGGGGAATGTATATAAGTGCTAGCGTATATCTGGCAATATTGGTTTTTCTTCGCTCTTTACAAAAGGGTGGCTCGGTTCTATTTGTTTACCATCAAGTATATAACACGGTTTATATAGTATTGAGGTAGGATTCTCAGCCTTTTAATGTTATCATATCATTGCGATTTGGTTGTAACTTCTTATATTGTTTTCTGCGTAATGTATGGTGTGTATGCCGTGTATATAAAACTATCCAAACTTGATTTAGTTTTATATTGAAATGACAAAATTGGAAAATCACCGAATAGTGAATTAAAAAAATTTGATTAGGCCATTAATTTTTCAACTGACGGTTTTAATAACCCTGACGCACGCACCTTTACTCTCAGACCTTCACTCTAATCCCTTCAATTTGTTAGTCTTTACACCAAAACATGAGTAATAAACCAATTTAAAGAGAGTCCAACATAATATATTAGTCCTTTTATACAATCTGATATAGTGGTGAAATAGGTTTCATCCAGCTGGTTCACAAATAATAAATGCACTACACTGGAGACCATATCCGTGCATTAGGTCAAGCACCATTAATCACTCTATGTGGGCCTTGGACGATGACAATTTGCTTTTTATTGAAGAGGTCTCTCTATGGAAGGGGTATTACTGTGGGGTTCTACTGCACTGCTGGGGATCAATCTATGATGGCTTATCCAAGGGTTATTCACGTGAGCGACACGCCTTGCCACTTAGGAAATTATAGCCGTGATGGATGTGACTGGCGTGCTCACCACGTCAACACCCACACGCCGAGACACGAGTGGGTTTTTTCAATTCGCTGGTTCTGAATGGGGAATAGATTGAGTATTTCCAAACTGGGGATGCTTTGAGTTGCAGATCTAGCTGTTTTTTTAGCTCCAGTGCCAGTGGATTACGTGAGTGGTGATAACATTCTGCATAAGTTGGACACACGCTCCCACTAGTAGGATGTCCTGCTGTATCACTGTGTGTGATGGCTGTATGTTCTGTAGTAGTCAACGTTTACTTATTTCGAAGTAGCAATGTTGCATGCATTGGCCATACCAAACATGATTTCATAACAATTAAGTACATGTATGTGGAATATTTTCCACTGTGTGTGGAACAAGACTACTATATTTTGAGATCCCATGCAATCGGACATGTAAAGTTGGACTCCAACCCTTTTACCTACAAAATCAAGACAACGCGACCTTTAATCAATCAGCAGTTTAATTATAAAATTGCCCATATATAGAACTTAAGAATTGTGCAGGTCAGTGAGACTGCGTAATTTCTGTGACTGATTTACATAGGTGTCAGTCATCAAAAGCGTGATCTGGGCTGCTTCTCGTGTAGCCATTGATGTTGATAAATACTTACACGCTGGTCTGACGTTGCTTCGGGCGGCCCTCGTTATTTCTGACGTCATAAATTAAAATGCCATTCTGTGTAGATAACAACTCAGCATAGTTTAGTGCGACTATTTTCATACCTGTAGGCAAAATCCACATGTATGCTTCACTGTTCAAAGACAGGCCATGAAAAGTGATCCGAAGTTTGATAGTAAACTAGTAAACAAAACAAATCAAAGGCACACTAAATGCATTTCACATGAGATCTTATAGAAACAAGACTGACGTTATCTGTCCCATATACTATAAGCTGTATGAACATCAAATGTATGACTCAACTGTTCCAAGTCTCAAATTATTGATGTCTATTTTCACTATGAGAAGTTGTCCTCAAAATGACCTCATTGTGTGAATCTTTTCAATGGCAGTAACCCCGTATCTAAGCTTCCAGGTCAAGCATGGAAGATACCATGTCCCTAAAGCATTGGTCTAGTGACACAGTCTTGTGACACACTGGCCGGTTGGACGGATAAGGTCACAGCTGTCTAAATTCGGTCATTTTCATTGGTGTCAAAATCCGTGTATGCCTAATATAACCAGTGTCACATAAAATGATATCATATGACAATCGCCAACTTACATCAATTATAACCAATTAAATGAGCATAATGTTATTTTGCAGATTTATTGATCGAGAGCTGTCTACATTGTCATAAGAATCAACGTAGATATTGAGTTTCTACAAGCAAAACAACAGTTTACCCACGATGTGATATTTAAGGGTTATCATATTGGGTTGGGTGTGATATGAGAAATATCATATCTGTAGGGAATCACGAGTGAGCGCCAGCGAACGAGTGATTCCCTACAGATATGATATTTCTCATATCACACCCGACCCAATATGACAACCCTTAATTCTCACACTCCAGGGTGTATTTATGAATGAGCATATTTGGGGGATGTGAGATGAGGTATATTATCACCGCTATTCATTCATACATACACCCTGGAGTGTGAGAATGAATTAGTGACGTATCATAAGCAATAATATCAATGGTCAACCTACAACCTTGTCAAATAGGGGGGAAAAACGGGGTTGGGTTAATTTTGTGACATGGTGAACAATACAAGAATGCGGGCATACAGAGGGTATGGTTGTTATGTTTTTATATCAAACGCTATGCATACAATGCCAGTTTATTATTCTACTTCTTAGATATGAAATGACATAAAGACTAGCCGTGTTATCCTGTCCAATGTCATATAGCTATGCATATATGATATTCAATTGTTTCGTTTACAATCATTTATCGAGAGAATACATGTTGGTGTATTGTTGTTGGTCTTTTCATATATCTTTTATGCATTCATTAATTCATATACGCATAAAACATGTAGACCAATTGAAATGCAAATTATGATCATTCTTCAAAATGTAATTGTCATTATTGTCTCTACGGCCCGAGTCAACTAGATGAACTACACACACAGGAGACTACAGGTATGCAAAGTCTCTATTGGTGGGTTTACATTAACTCATCTCATATACATCAATACATTAAAACACTGCTAAAGACCAACCGTAAAATTTATACAGTGAACTTATTAAAATAGATACGACTAGTAGAAAACCTCACGAGTAGTTTATTGAATTTGACAAGAATTTGAATTTGACCTACATATCTTAGCTCATTCATATACTTAATCAAGACGATATAGATCTATACCAGGCTAATATTAGGTGCATTTATCTCTAGTTCATCAATTATATGAACTAGTGTAACATGCATGTGCCAACAGTTGTGACATTCTCTTTATTCACATTTTCCCTCACTTGTATTCAAATGATTGATTATAAACTATACAATTAGATACTCTAACCAGAATGTTGTCTCATATATGAGTGCAATACGTGAACAGTCTTAAAAAGTGGTGTAAAATACAAGTTAATCCCATAACCACTGGATTGTGCATTTATAATATAAACGTAGTATTATCCTCCTCTCTGTGTTTTGCGTAGCCCACATGCATTATCTGTTAGAGATTGAAAATAATGCTCCATATACATATATATATATATCTACAGATGCAATTAATTGTGTCACAATGCCGTCATGCTAGAATATTGTCTGATACTTACAGAAGTATAATTTACGACAATAGTTTTGTTATACAATCTATGTCCTTGGTGGCCTAAAAAACTGCCTAATGTCTGTTCCCCTGAATGTTGATAACTGTTCATTGTTTGGCTAATTTATTATGAAGTAACGTATTATAATGCCCTTAGAAATTGGCATCTGTTGCAGCTAATTCGTAATCAAGAAATATTCCATAACTTATGGCATAAGTTGAATAAAGGTTTTGCTTTCAGGAGTCAAGTTTTCCACAGTGTAATACAGCAGACATTTTGTAGTATCAGAAGAGAATAATATCTGATACAAATAGGCTCATAAAGACAATGCGAAATGCAATAATATAACGTAATGTAGGACTTACTTTGCCATGTTTGTAGTATTCCGATTTGTGTGTATAAGTAATCAAAAGATGTATCCGTATTCCAAGTTATCTCAATACTTAAATTTCAGCATGCTTCTTATTTTCACCAGTCAATATTCTTTTAAGTTGTTCAGTACTTGTTATTCCACTACAAAAGACAATCAAACACGTGTTTAGTATCACAATACAAATATATTATGAATATTCTACTTATATACTCAGCTTAATCACGGCTAAACAGTGCAAGATTGGAGTTTTAAACCTTCATATGGATCTTAAAGATAGGACTGCCAGATATATATCAAATGGCCAAGTCCAATGCCGTATCCAAAACAGTGTACTGTTTCATATTGACCGCCACTCACTCAGCAAACCTCAACTTGAAGGATTAATGCAACTCACGTGCGGCGGTGCTTTGTACAAGTGATGATGTACTGAGATTAAAACACACAACTCAAACGGGATTAACTCCAATTTTAACTGCAGTATCCGTTTGCAAATGACATACAATACTTAAAAATCAGCGCATTTCAGTATTTTCTTTCTTTCTTACGATAATCCCTACAACCCGTCTACGCACACCGAATTTAAAGCAGAACAGAAGAGATCGTATAAACGTCGACTCACTGGGAAAGTTGCGTACGACTGAGTCGAGTGATTCTGCGGCGGAGGCGGCGGCAAAAGGAACCGTCGATCTACCTGCGACGACGGACGAGCGGCGAAGAAATCAGTCCAGAGGAAAGGCAGCAGAGGAATCGTTTGCTGCGTAACTCAGCCGCCAAACAGAGCGAGTCTCTTGGCAGCGGCTGCTGACGTCAGAGGCCAGATCCATTCTCTGTTGTAGTCCGGCAGATCCTTTGTAGGCAAACAACAGCCGTGCTTAGCTTTAATATCGGGTGAAGACGCATTCTATCTTGGATGTGTGTGTCACAGTTTTTTAGCTGTTGCTTCTGCTGCTGCTGCTGCTGCTGCTGCTGCTGCTGCTGCTGCTGCTGCTGCGGCTGCTGCTGCTGCTGTCAAACTAAACTAATAACCTATATATATTTTTGCATAGAATGAGCGCTTTGGTTAAGGATTCACTGTGGATTATCAACTACACATACTTACACACATGATCGGGGGTCTGTTTGTGCGAGATCATGCCTATGGTGTGTGGGTGGTTGTTGCCTTTATATTCCTATGCATGTCCATAAGTCACTTGCTATTTGCAGTGTGGGTGTTGAGCAAAGTGTTTACTCAATCACTATTTTCTATTTTCAGATACAAATACCGTTTACACAAAGTTTCATTTTTGTTGCATATGCAATTTTACAAGTTATAAAGAGTTTTCTCGTTGATTTTACTCTCATGTTTGCTAGATTGCATGAAGAATGAATGAAAAGCTTGGGTACTCGGTCCTATGTTGAATCTTCTATTTTCGTTTCTGTCTAAATGTAGATTTGCCAGCCATCTAAAACAACACCCTGGGCACTAATGACATTATAACAATTTTGTGAAGAATGGTATCACGATCAATTTAAAATGTGCTTCAATTTTAGTTAATATACAAGTAAAATCAAGGGGAATCACACGAAAAACACGAACTGAATGGTTGAAATTCTCTGGTTAACAAAGACACAGTTCAAAGCGATATCATGTAAAACATATCGTATATATCACGCTCTGTACATATTTGCCAAGACAGGCTCGTTCTATTGTAACATGAAATCTTTGTTGACACATTTTTAAAAAGCATCTAAATGCAAATACAACGGCTTCTTTTCTAAGCAATGTTCAATAAACTTTATATGATATTTAATTTGTTATGCAGTTGAGTTTACTGCAAGTTGGTTAGTAAATGTGTGTATATATGTCATACAAATGATACAACTACTGAAAAAAAACTAAATACCAAGTAGACACTAGATAAATGCATAGCTAGTTGCTTGTTACTGTAAGCCACAAAATGCTTTCTGATGCCGCTGTGAAAATAATTGAAATTACAAAATATCATATCCTACATTTTCTCAGTTAAATTCTTCCGCAATCTCTAATTATCATAGTTACTGCCAAGTTCGTAATATCATGCGTGGTTTGAAAGATCCACATGCAAATAGATTCATGGTCATTTCACTTGACGTCATTTAGAACTGTAACAAGATGAGGATAAATAGTGAACTATTGTGAACTGTGTAAATCATAGAGAGAAAATAGTGCTTCAGGATGATAGTATGATAAACATACAACAAATATGATGACATGTGTGTTTAACACTTTAGGTCTAGGTCTCGACATACGACACAGTACAGTATAACTTCTCTTCGGACATCCACCTAGAGCAATCCTAGTATTAGATGTCAACAGATTGACCTATTCAATGTTTCACCAGAGATTGGATTATCATAATTTATTAATTCATGGGACCTATTAACGTCACACGTTCTAAGCGTGGAAAAGTGCGAACCATGAGAATCTCCAAATTCTTGTCAAGGCTTGGATAGGCTCAACTCAATTGACCTAATTCATATCCTGAGATTAAAAAGCCTGTGATTGGTCAGAATTTTCAATGAGCAATAGTCATGCTTTAGAGGTCATATTTTGACATTTGATAGTTAGAGTGCCTAGAACAGCTTCCAATAGAGGTCTGGTCTCTCTCTATGTCGGTTCACAGTGGTCTCTTCATGACGATTTTTTTGTAACGCAAAACAGACGCCCTTACTATCTACTTTGTGTTTACAATACTCTTATTCAACATGTCAAAGGATTAGCAAAAACACGTTATGTTCAGGTGTTGCCATGTCATACCAGTATTGATTTCCAAGCACCAGTTTGCACGCCACCAAAGTTTGTGCAGATGTGTCCCGACTATACCAAGGGCACAGCGTGATCTCAAATGCGTAAGACGAATGTCCCCACTGCACTCACGTGTATTTTGACGTCTGACATTCTCTCCCACCTTCAAAGTTCAGAAGTGCAACCCTCAAGCCTCTTTCTGGTTTCAACATGGCAGAGAAGTGAAGATAGTCCATTACAGAGAAAGTCAAACTAGTTTGGTTGGAAAATTATAAATGTAGTTACTCTGGCCATTGTTCTATAATTACCAAACGATTATTTGCTCTCACATATTCATGATGATCATGAGAAATTAATGCATTTCAAATAGTAGTAACGTTAGACCCGTCTAATTTATTTATCTTCTAATGAATGCTGGACTTTCACCAGTTAAATATCCAGTAAAAAAACACAAGCAAGTGGTCACTCAAAATTTTGCTCGATCTGTTTATTTCAACTTAAACCGGTCGAATCATTACCATTATCAAAATTGTTTATACATTGAAAGTAGTTCAGAAAATGTTCAGTTTGTGAAACGAATACCAGTAGAAATACTCAACTTATTGTACAATTATTAAGATATGTAATACATGGAATCTACACACGAATAACCACTTCCATATTTACTATGTTACGTCATCAGTAGTTATGCAAAGTAGCCGCATCACCTACTTTTATATCCATACCTAATTTGAGAGACGAACTCCAAGGGCTATGATAGCAAGACCATGCTGTATGCTCCCAGGGGAGTTGAGAAAAGCATTGTAGTGTAAGAATGATGCTAATGACCGGTAGGTGTGAATGTAAAGTCGCTCAATCACGATAACAGTGAATTGGCGACTGTAAATAATGAACAGGTGCATCAGTAGCACAAACAATAATAAAAAGATACAAATAAAAAACAAAAAAACACGAGAAGGTAAAAAAACACACGAAGAGGATAAAAAAGAATAAAATATGTATCCCTACTGGAACAGACGAACTTAGAAAATGTCCCCATTTTGCAGTATAAAGTTCTATTTGATTGGTTATGTAAGTAAACAACTTGCCAAGTGTGCTTCCAGTTCACTCATAAACTCACATTCGATATTTGTAATCATGTATTGTATTGTCATAAGCCACCGGTGCTCTATTAACCCTTTTAGTGACTTAAGTGGTAGATAGTTTTATTATTGCAACATAGAAGAAAGACTAAAATAAACCAAAGTTAACCACAATAATGTACAGAAGTTAGCCATATTCGTAAATTTGGTCACATTTTAGACTTAGTTTTAGCTAGCAATAGCAGACAACATGGTCTAATTGAGGCGTCTCGAATTGTCTTTTCCCACCTGTCTTAAATATTAATTTTACTTATTCATTATTTCATCTATAGTTATTTAACCTAGAATTTAATTTAGAATTTTTAGAATTCATTTTCAAATATTTTCGCCTGGTAAGGATTAAGCGTTGATGTTTTCAACTTATGACCTCACTTATATAAGCTGATTGACAACCTGAATTTGTCATATGGTTGCTAATAACACATCTCTTCTTGGTGTACGCTCTATTCATACTCAATCCAGCCTGATTCTTAAGCTAAATACTTACATATCTTCTCATGGCGTTTCTCTATTGATATAGCAGAATGTCTTTTGAATCTAGCACAGTTTGTGTATCTTTTTCCTCCCAGATCCATCATTGTGTACCGAGCATAGCTTCAATTAGTCCTTTGTACACATATCAGCCAGGGACAGTATCAAAAGCACACGTGGATGACAGTTGGGTTAAAATGGGGATCGTTTAAAAAGCTGGGTCATCATTGTTCATTGTTCTAACTAGTTTGCAAAATACGTTTGTAAAAGCATGTCATGAACACAGCAACACGTTTCTCCGATACACCATTATGGCAAAATTATGAATGATCTAGATACTGACTCAACTCATCTCTTTTATTGTCCACTTTGCCAGTACCTCTTTTAGTGGCATGTATATCAATGTATATGTAATAATTCTCTCACCCCCCCCCCCTCCACCAACCCTTTTATACAAGACTTCGCTTCCAGACTTTGCCAAACCAGAAGGCCAGAATGCCAAACATTCAGTCACGTCAATGGTGTGTTTGATTAAAAGTTCTCGAAGTGATAACCAATCTGACAGTCACGACTGTTAATACATTCTTTTCTGTGCAATAGTAGCTGAAAAATACTAAAAAGGCAATCATGATTCTGCTTTTAAAAAACACGCCTGTGGCAAAGCAATGGCTTCGTCTACAACGATTACAATACAGTG